>JAWPHD010000094.1:585000-670546 GCA_037043455.1 Cyrtodaria siliqua | reverse complement strand
ATATCAACAGTTATCGTTAGTAATGTCCTCGTGGGCGTTATCAAGAGCTAGCTGTAGAACTACAATATCAACAGCTAGTCTGTAACATGCACAGGTATCAACAGCAAGCTTTTGTTCTGTCTATATGGACACTATCAACAGCTATTGTCTTTAACATCCACATGAACAATATCAACAGCCAGCGTATTATAGGGATACTATCAACAGCTAGAGTTAGTACCGTCCAGAAGTCACTATCAACAGGAAGCGTTAGTCCTGTCCTCAGGGTGCAATGTCAACAGCTAGCGTTGATACTGTCCTCAGAGGCAATACCAACAGCTAGCGTTAGTACTGTCCCCAGGGGCAATATCGCCGGATAGCATTAGTCCTGTCCTAAAACGAATACAGTCAGTACTACTAAACTCTATGAAAATAGCACCTACTAGCTTCCATCGCTTTTGTACTGTTCTCAAGGACAATTTCAAGAATTAGCATCAGTAAAGTCTTGAAGGACAAAATAAATTCCTTAGGTCACTTCCTTGAAACACAAAAGGGACAATATAGTCATATCCTTAAACGGTTTCTCACCAGTGTGTATGCATACTTGTCTTTTCGTTTACCCTACCTGTTTGCAAGCAATGTTTTTTCCCCAATGGGTGCTTTTGATGAATGACCGTTCATTATTCGGGCAAGGTACATGTACTGTGAAACTGCCATCCTTCGAAGGGGATGTTAAGCCGTTGACCAGGCCCATGTACAGGAAGGGCCACACCCTATATAATTATGCTCCTTACATATTTTGCTGAAATTCTGTGTTAATCAGTGACAACATGCCAGCAAAGCCTTCCTCGGAAACGAAGCTGTCATGATAATCAGAAATGAATGTGTGTAGTTTAAAAAAAGAACAGTGGGCTAGCACCTCTCCCCATAACCTGAGACGGGTGGACAGAGTATATTCCCCGCACCTTGTTTTGTTCCGTATTTAGAAACACAACCTACTCACATATCTGACGTTTGCCTGTTAACGTTGTCGATTTGTGTTAGCTGTGTTCGGGTTTAAGTTTCAAAACACAGAATACGTGTCAGCGCGAGATATGTCGAAATGTAAACATGTCAGAGATATTGACATGAAAAACATGAACTAGTCGTACGAAAATGTCTAGATCGATGAGGTATTCTTCTCTTTGGTGAGTTTTATGCATGCACGCTTGGTTGTTAACGATTAATCTATTGCTGTATGAAGGCTGTTTATGCATGCATTCCTTGTTCTCTTCATGAACCTGTATTGATAAGGTCGACCCTGATACCTACTTATTCTAAAATGGCATCACAGTAACTCTGTTGTAGATACGCACCGTAAGAGCTACGATTCTCGCTGCTAGAATATACCAAAAGTATTAATCAAGACATCATTTTCTTGCATATAAAGCTACTGGTACTTTATAATGACAGAAAAAATGGGTGGTATTTAAACTAAAGGACGTTTTTATTTTTAAAAATGGTCTGCTTTAATGCATTAAGGTTGTTTTAAATCGTGTGTCAGTAATGTCCTCGAGAAACAATAAACGGATACAGTCAATACTAATCTCTGTGAGAATATCACCTGCCAGCTTCTCTGGGTTCAGTACTGTTATCAAGGAAAATATCAACACAGCTAGCGTCAGTACAGTCCTGAGGGACATAATAAACTGCTTAGGTGAATTTATTGATACGCGAAAGGGACCATATATTCATAAACTCTGATATTGTACCTGAAACGGTTTCTCACCAGTGTGTACGGACACTTGTCATTTCGCTTACTCTGGCATTTGCAAGCAATGGTTTTATTTCAAGTGAGGATTTTGGGCAAATGACCTTTCATTATTCGGGCGAGATACTTTGAATCTTATGCCATCCTTCGAAGGAAATGTTAAGACGTAGACCAGTTCCATGTAGGAAGAGCCATACCATATATATGATCATGGCATATCTCTTTGAATTTCTGTGTGAATGAGGCAAAAGGCCCGTGGAGCTTTCCTCGGAAACGACGCTGCCATGATAATTAGACTAGATCGTGTGCAGTATCTATAATTAGAAACAGCGGGGACAGCACCTCTCCCCTAATCTGAAATGGGTGGGTAGAGTATGTTCCTCCCCGCAACCCCCACAACACACATCCTACACGAACATTGTTCTTATATTATATGCAGATTCTCTATGCATGTGTACAAGATTTGATAAGATAACACATAATATACCAATAGTATTCATCAATTCACATGCATTAATAAATCGTGTTCTTGCAAATAAACCGACTGGTACATTATAGATGGAAGAGGTGATAATTAAGCTAAAGGACAGTTTTGTTTTTTAAAAATAGTAAGTGGTAATGTCTAGGCGATGTGAGAGATGTCTCTAACACCCTTTAAGTGTAATTAATTTAAACAGTAGGCGAATGTGTGTATTCATGCAGGATAAAATCCAAATAAGTCATATATATTTCGTTAAATGATATAATATGGTATTACTCCTGTATACTCATATGTATCGGCTAATATTTCAGTTAATTCCTAGGCACTAGTAACATCTACTTCTAATTAGGAAGTAGTAACTGCTTAGGAAATATGAATTAAAAAAAGAGCATACACATTCATATCCACGATTAATGCGTAACTGCGGCTGGTATAGCAGTTAATTAGGCACTAGTAACTTCTACTTTGCTAAAATGAGTAACTAGGCCTATTCGGAAAATTAAAGGACAATAGAAATATCTCTCACATCGCCTAATATCTTACTGTATGTATCTGATATGGCTTCTCTCCTGTATGCGTACTCACATTCGACTACTGTTTAAAAAAAGTTAATTGAATTGATTTGTGTTTTAAGGCGCAACAACACATGAAAGGTTATATGGCGCCTAACAGGAACGAACGTGCCAGGCTGCTCATCCTCCATTTACATCAAGATAAAATATGAAGATTGGGCCTAGAACCTTCTTACCTGCAAAACTGCAGAACTGCTGCAAATTCTATAATAGACACTTCATTTACGATGGAGCCACGTTTCCACGTTTGCATACGCGGTCTCATGATAAAGACCTTGAATAGGCATGATAAAAAATGACAAAATGAATATGAAATTAAGAATGTGTGTGTCCGACCCCTCTGTATGTGACGGTGTCTTTGTGAGATTGCAGTGGTTGCATTCTACCCCGCAACCTCACGGGGAACAAAATTAAAGTTATCAGATGACAGAGACATCGTATTTCTCTTATCAGGATATCTCTCACATCACCTAGACAGTATCACTTGCTATCATTTAACGAAATATAACAGAATGGCTTAATATATTTGATTTATATGGCTTCTCCCCTGTATGTATTCTCACATTCGCCTACTGTTTACTTCCTAAGCCGTTACTACTTCCTAATTATTTTTTAAACAGAAACCGAATGTGATTATTCATATAATGCGTCAAAACTCAATATGCAATGTTGACTTGTACGCATTATGTGACAAAAACAGTTGTTGTTTTGTGTTTTGTGCTTTTTGTTGTTGTTGAGTGTTGTTTGTGTTTTTTGGGGGGAAGGGGCAGTGGTTGTCGGTTGGCTGTAAATAGTGTTTTTTAAAGTTGCGCATCAACCCCATAACTGGAAACAACGCGTGCGTGCGTGAGTGAGTGAGTGCGTGCGTGCGTGCGTGCGTGCGTGCGTGCGTGCGTATGTGCGTGCGTGCGTGTGTGTGTGTGTGTGTGTTTTGGTTATTACTGTTTTTTTAATTTGCGCCCAACCCCCAATGTCAAATCCTTTATCCGCCCCTGAGGAGGGTGCATGCTCCCCAGATTTTTTCTAAAGTAAGAAGACTTTATTTTATGGATTTAAGCACACTGGATCCGCCCATGCCCCCAACCCCTGCCTAACTAACAACCAAAGAACAATCAAAATACATACGTTTCAGATTTTAGGTGGGGGTGCTCCCGGTGCCCGCACTGGACCCACCCCTAGACCCATCCCACTACCACATGTACACCCCAACCAACAAAAGCTTACTATATACATATAATTATTATTTTTCAGATTTTAGCCTGGTGCACCCATACCCGCCGGATCCGCCCTTGCCCTCCCCGACCCACGAACCACTTCTCACCCAATATATTTCTTTGCCTCGGTGTAAGTTTATGTCTGGTTACGGCACTGTGCGTGAAAGTTATTGCGTGAAAGTTATGCATAGCATCATGACAGATGTATACTCCGCTTTTTGTGAATTAGAGAATGTGTGCTAGGAATCGAAGACATTCTATGCCGATATATTATATCCACCTTAGAACACGACATCCCAGACCATACCAGGACCCGATTTGCAATCAATTGTAACTAGAAGAACGGTATTGAAACAAAGGTTGAAGGAACGCGTTTGGATCTAAAAAAAAAAAAAAAAAAAAAAAAGATCTTAAAAAAAAAAAAAATCTGATTGTTTGATTTTGTCTAGACTTGTATACACATATCAAAACATATCAAATAATTGCAAAACTGTACACCAAAATTAATCCTACCCACAATTCCTACCCCATGTAAGAGACCGCAGTAGACATGTATATAACAGCAAAGCACAACATCAGAGCATATCAAATAAATGAAAAACTGTACACCAGAAACAATCCTACCCCATGTAAGAGACCATAGTCAAAAACAATTCGACGCCGTGTAAGAGTCCATAGTCAAAAACAAGCATACACCATGTAAGAGACCATAGTCAAAAGCAATCCTACCCCATGTAAGAGAACACTATGGTTATGTTTTGATGTTTCTATACATGTCTATACAAAAATATAATATAACAAAAAAGAAAGAAGTTTTTCTGATTTGTTTTTCTTTTTTTTGTTTTCTTTTTTATGTTTATTTCCTTCAACCTGTGTATTGAAAATAACAATTTCTTCCAGTCATATTGTTGTGGTAAATAAGTGGTTAGCATACTTGATCATACTTGCCTCTCGTCCCAGACGTCACAGGTTCGATTTCCTCGGGTAAGATAAGCCTACTATGAAAGTATGCCATCCTCCGAAGGAGGTGTGTAAAGTCATAGGTCCGTGTGCATGGAGAGCTATACACATGGTAATCGGTTATTCGTAAACAGAACTGCACATAATAAATGAAATTGCGTGTAGATAGTGGCAAAATATAAGAAACCTATACATCTAATCTATTTGATAACTCTAACACAATAGCATGTTTGTTTTTTTCAATATCGATGTGTGCTTAAATTAACGATTACAATGCAAACTTCCTCCCCTTAATCTGTTATAAATAGCGTTTTCACAATAAAATCGCAGTATATATGTGTTGCGTCCCTTTTGTTGTGAACCGCCATTTAGGGGCATAATTGACAGCTGGAGCTTCGTCGGGACAATATTGACAGGAGGGGCTTCAACAACAGCGAGTGATTTGAACCCTACTGCTTGTTTTAGAGACTGGGGAGAATTGTATTCAATAAAAGAGGGGAAAAACCTTTTGGCAAGGGATGGGGTCGAATTTCAGCCCCAAGTTCTATAACATAAAGTGTCATAAACTATTTTCATCATCATTCTATCAAAACATTTTTCATCTACCATATTTCCCCTAATAAAAGCGCCCCCACCTTTTTTTTTTAAGAAACCATGCCTTCTTAGAAAATTAAAAAATTCAAAACATCTTCAAAATTCAATACATTTTCGATCTTTTGTAAAATAAAAAGACAAGATTTAGTGTTAATGACATTTGAGGCTCAGTTGTAAACAGTCTGGCCATAGTTGCTTTTAAGTACAGATAACCCTAAATTAATAAAAAAAAAAGAAAAGGAAAAACTAATAAGAGACTGCCCCCTTTTCATTTTGCATATATATATATCTTCCAAGTGCTACTGTTAGGGGAAATCACAGAACTAATAACAAATATTAATATGTCTGTGGGGAAATGCGGTAATTTTATTTACCGATCCGGTGTATGTGCATCCATTCATTCGTTTGTCTGTGCGTACAACTTTTATTTATTTATATTTTTTTCATTACTTGCAGGAATTTCACCAAATTCCACCATTGTGTTCCTTATATGCATAGATCTAACATCATGCAAAATTTCAGGTTACTGTGATCTTCTATATAGAAATATAGGTCACGTCTGGTCTTCGCTACGACATGCGTATCTTGCTTCATTCTTGCAAAATGTTCACCAAAGCACCAGACTTTCCTGCATAGACATGCCCGATGAAATATAATTGACAAAATAAATGTTTTCCGGACTCTAAGGGCAATAACGAATACAAGAGCTGGCGATTACGATACATTCAATGTATTCATGAATAAATATTCATATTCATCACTCTGTATTCGTGATGAATATGAATATTTATTCATGAATACTGTGAATCACATTATTTCCGCGTGACTTTAAGTTCGCGTATCACCGGGTCTGTTATTTATTCGCGTGATCATGAATTCGTGTTCAAGCATAATGTAAATATTCATATTTTCCTACTAATAATTAATATGTTTCTTAAATTTGCTGTTTATCGGCAATTTTTGTTTATTTCATTCGGTTTTCCGCTATCGGAGTCCTGTTTATAGCCCGGAGGCAAATCAATTAACCGGCATGGTCATTATCCTGATCATTTTTCATTGTGTCATTGTCATGTACATAAATCAATACGTTGTATTAGAGTTTGATTGAAAGCTGTTCGTAAACCATATTCGGCTGAAACACAATATAAGTGGTTCTTTTGTACATTTTGCATGTTATATCCCTCTTGCAATAATACTTTTACCAACTGATTTCAAATCTATGATTTAAAACATGCGAGAGTATGTGCCGTAACCGTAACTTTTGTCGCGGTCAAAAAATATACCTAAAAAATAGCCATTTTTGTCGTTATGCAGTCTCACTTTAAAATTCTCATTTTTCAGCAATGCATTAGTCTATTTTTTGATACAAACATATCTTCAAAACTATACGCATCAGATAGGAAAATTTGCTATGAAAAATGTGATACCAAGAAAATTAAAATAGGTGAAAATTGAAAGGTTATATTAAACAAAGAAAGAAGAATACTTGATTTTGATTTTGTTAATTCTAATACACTCTTTATGTTATATGCATAATTATATATGTATACTATATATACAAAACTATTATTTCATCCAAAGTAAACTAACATTTTTATAATGCACCATCTATACAAAATGTCAGTGCTATTATTGTTTCATTAAAATGTGACACAGAAAACTCGTCGTGTTCGTAACTAGTTTATTTATTTTTACTTCTAGCAAACTGACAACCCTTAAATTACTTTTATATATACGTGTCGGGTCAAAGGTTGGAATAATACAAAAACCTTTGACATTTTGTTTGTTTGTTTTTTGTTTAACTTTCAATTTATTAGTTAAAACCTGGTTTCGGACACTACAAAAAGCACACATTTCTAGTTCTGTATAAACTAAGTCCTGACCTTGACCGTCAAAGCTGTTTTAATGATTTGTTTATAAGCATTGCAGTCAGCATATGATGAAACTGGTCTAGCGACGCGCCTAGACTTACATGCTGGCAAAAGAGTTCTACTTATCATAAGTTCATGTACCAAACAGTTCTTCATCTCCACATTTATAAATAACAGTAAACTGTGACGTTATCAAAACATCATGTTTATCATAATTTTGTCTCCACTCATAATTTTTTTTTTGTAATTTCTGTCCGTCCGTCCGTCTCTCTATAACACTTCCCTTTTTTTCTTAACTGCTATCAAGATTACTAACGTCACTAAAGATGGCGCATTCATGGCCGGGATAGTAAAGATGCTGCATCTAACACTTTCTCGCCTCTCGCTGCTACGGGTTCGATTCCCACTGGAAGCTTGACTTGTCAGGTGAGAAAATGGCGGGAGGTATATAGTATTGGTTTGTAACCCAGGAAAAATGGGATGATCTACCTCTACCACAAAAAATTACCATCATATAATTATGTCCTAACATGTGATGAAAATTACGTAAAAGACTATTCAAACAAACGAAATAATACTGACTAAAGACAAAAACAAACATTTCACTTTTTAAAGGGAAATCATTTCTAAGGGATGAAAATGAAACATGAAACTCACCTGCAATATGGACTGAGTTGTACACAAAATGCAAAAAGTCATGTTTTAAATAAATAACTACTGAAGTATTGTATTTCTTGTATAAAATACAGTTTTAAAAGAACCTAATTGATGACAACAATACAAGCATCTTCCTCTAAACTCATAGCAGAACTGGCAGCCAAATCATAAACTCATGTTTGTCCTTTTTGAAGAAAAAACATAGGTGTTGCTTTTCGGCGGCGGCTTCAACATTCAAGTTTTGCGTTTAGGTCATTTTCTCACAAACTGTATACACATGACCTTTCAAACTTTGCTTATGGTTGTATCTTGAGTGGTACATCGCAACGTGACAAAGTAAATGTGGATATTTTCAGTGACCTTGACCTTCCAAGCAAAGGGCAGATAACTTAATAATTTTTAGGTTTAACTTTTGCGTTTAGGTCACTTTTTCACAAACTGTATGCACTAGACCTTTAAAACTTTGCTTATAGTTGTATCTTGAGTTTTACATCGCAACGTGACAAAGCAAATGTGGAAGTGTCCTTAACCCTCCATGCAAAGGGCAGATAACTTAATAATTTTATTTTCAACTTTTGCATTGATGTCAGTTTCGCGCAAACTGTTTGCCACTACACCTTTCAAACTGTGTTTATAGTTGTATCTAAGGCGGTACATCACAACATGACAAAGCAAATGTGGATGTGACCTTGACTCTCCAAGCAATAAGGGCAGATAACCTTATAATTTTTACCTTCAACTATGGTGTTTAGGTCACTTTTTAACAAACTGTATTTACCAAGACCTTTCCAACTCTGCTTATATTTGTATCTTGAGTGGTACATTGCAACGTGACAAAGCAAATGTGGATGTGACCTTCACCATCCAAGAAATGGGCAGATAACTTTAATTGTTACATTTATATCACTTTCTCGTGAACTATAATTATGCATTAGATGTTTTAAACCTAATTTATAGCTTAATCTTTGGAAGAAAAAATATTCTATTTTTGCGTAGTCTTGGGTTGGACGCATGGATTTCATCTGTGACCTTGACCTAAGTTTTGGAGCTGATGATTTTTAGCTCTATCGGCAAGGGGCCTTCAATTTTCATCCGATCTTTACCAAACTTTAACAGATGCTTTGTGGTTTGTTTTTAGATCACCTGAGCCGAAGGCTCAATGTGAGCTATTGGGATCACTCTTCGTCCATCGTCCGTCGTCCGTCCGTCCGTCATCCGGCGTTAACTTTTGCTTCAAATAACTTCTCCTCATAAACCGCTTGGCCAATTTTAACCAAACTTCACGTGGATAATCCTTAGATGAGTGCTTGTTAGATTTGTTAAAATTAGGTCAGCGCAACATCAAATATGGCCGCCATTACCATATATAATTAAAACCTGAAAAAATCTTCTTCTCAAGAACCGCTGGACAGATTTCAACAGTTTTTCTTTTAAAATGATCGCCAACGTCTAGACTATCAAGTTTGTTCAAATGAAGTCCCCGGGGTTAAAAATGAATGTGCCCCGGGAGTCCAAAGTTTTTATATTGAGATTTTGCATGTTTTTCATATAGACATATATAGGAAAATACTTTAAAAAATCTTCTTCTCTGAAACCACAAGGCACAGAGGTCTCATGTATTACATGTAGCATCAGCTTATGGTCCTCTACTAAGTTTGTTCAAATGGTGACCCTGGTGTCAAATTTGTCCCCGGCCCGGGGATCACAGTTTTACATAAGACTTATATAGGAAAAAAAATAAAAATATCTTTTTCTCGGAAACTACAAGAGCCAGAGGTTTGATATTTTGCATTTACTATAAGCTTATAATCCTTTACCAAGTATGTTCAAATGGTGACCCTCGGGTCATATTTGGCCCCGCCCCTAGGTTCACATGTTTTACATAGACATGTATAGGGAAAAACTTAAAAAATCTTCTTCTCTGAAACTGCAGGAGCCAGAGGTTTAATATTTTGCAATTGCTATAAGCTTATGGTTCTCCATCAAGTTGTTTGTCCAAATGGTGACCCAGGGGTCACATTTGGCCCCGCCCCGGGGTCACAGTTTTACATAGGCTTGTATAGGGAGAAACTGAAATCTTCTTCTCCGGACCCACATGTCACGGAGCTCTCATGTATTACTTGTAGCATCAGCTTATGGTCCTCTACTTAGTTTGTTCAAATGGTGACGCTGGGGTCAAATTTGTTCCCGCCCCGGGGGTCACAGTTTACATAGACTTATATAGGGAAAAAAAAAACATTTCGGGAACTACAAGAGCAAGAGGTTTGATATTTTGCATTTGCTATATGCTTATGGTCCTTTAACAAGTTTGTTCAAATGGTGACCCTCGGGTCACATTGGCCCCGCCCCAAGGGTCACATGTTTTACATAGACATGTATAGGGAAAAACTTAAAAAAATCTTCTCTGAAACTGCAAGAGTCAGAGGTTTAATATTATGCATTTGCTATAAGCTCATGGTCCTCTACCAATTTTGTTCAAATGGTGACCATGGGGTTACATTTGGCCCAGCCCCGGGGGTCACAGTTTTACATAGGCTTGTACAGGGAAAAACTGAGAAAAAAATCTTTTTCTCTGGAACTGCAAGAGCCAGATGCTTAATATTTTGCATTTACTATACTCTTATGGTCCTTTACTAAGTTTGTTCAAATGGTGACTCTGTGTTTACATTTGGCCCTGCCCCAGGGGTCACGTTTTACATAGACTTGTATAGGGAAAAACTTAAAAAAATCTTCTTCTCTGAAACCACAAAGCACACAGCTCTCATATATTACATGTAGCCCTGGGGTCACATTTGGCTCTGCCCAAGGTGTTACTCTCTAGCACCTTCATTTTGTATTTGATCTTTACCAAACTTTGTCAGTGTCTTAAACTGTCTATATCCTTTTTATTATTATCAATGTTGTTACAATCATAACCAAACTTGCACAGATTGTATATGACCATAAGATTTCGAAGAAGTTCGATAATGTGCCAGTACTCAGGTGATCGCTTTAGGGCCATCTTGGCCCTCTTGTTTTATTAGTAGTATATTTTTTGTTGTTTAATTTTTTTTTTAAATATATATATATAAATTGTTTTACGTTTGTTTGTTTTTTATTGTTTTTTTTTATTTTATTTTTTTATTCATTTTTTTTAATTGTTTTAATTTTTTTTTATTATTTGATATATATTTATTGATTATTTTTTTTTTTTAATTTATTTTTTTATTTTTTTTATTTCATAGTTTTGTTTTAATATATGTTTTTTTTTTAAATGTTTTTTTGTATGTTAATGCCGTGTTAGCAGGAAGCATTGCTATGATTTCTAGTTGTGCCTTGCGTTTTTTTCTGGTTCGTTGATTTTTGATGGAGTTACGGCCCCTTGATATTTTTAGCTCTACTGATCAGATATCAGCAGAAGCTTGTGCGGCGTCCGTCTGTCCGTAGACTTTTTCTTGTAGCGACTACTCCTCTGAAACTACTGAATGGATTTTCATGAAACTTTACAGAAATGTTGCCCATGAAGTCAAGTTGATCCTAGCAAAAATTCATGTTGATGTGAAATCCAAGATGGCCGCCAAATCTAAAAAATAATTTTTTAAAAAACAAGTTTGTAGCAACTACTTCTTGAAAACTCTAAATGATATTGATATGGAACTTTTCTAAAATGATCAGCATGACATGATGTTGGTCCTTGTCGAAAATCGTTTTGATTGAACGTTAAACATGGCTGCCAGCAGCATAGAGTTACATGTTATTTGTCTACAGCACGGTATTCCAGTATGGCAGCACTATAAAATTGAGCATAGAGCTCATTCCTAAAAAAAACACCGTGTGATAGAACAGAAAGATTGTTAAATCGCTGGTGGTGGGATGGGGTGGGGAATGGCGGAGGAGACATGTGCACCAAATAACAGCACGGGGGGTGTGGGGTGGGGGTGTACATGTGCTGTTATACGCCACATAACAGCACATGTGGCTTTTATAGGACTTATTAATAAATATACAGACATAAATATACTGATTGGTTGTCGATGAAAAATGTTTGACTCCTTAAAAGTATACCCATTATAACCTGTCGCAATGCAGTCACCTGACATCAAACTGTCAAAAATCTTCAGTCAATCGTTATATTTCGTGTATGTAAAACTTTTTAAAACTAGAGATTGCTTAGTTTCTTCACAAGTCCCAACAAGCTATTTAGGAGGAGTAGCGGCGACAATATTATATTTAAAGTAAAAAATTCAAACGGCGACAATATTATATTTAAAGTAAAAAATTCAAACGGCCATAACTCCATCAAAAATCAGTGAACCGGAACGAAAGCACGACATCTTACCGATACTTCTGCACAGTTTTGTCAATATCCAACAAGCCATTTAGGAGTAGCGGCGACAATAAGTTTAAACTAAAAAATTCAAAGGCACATAACTCCGTCAAAAATCAGCGAACAAGACCGAAAGCGCGACATGCACAAGACATCATACCGATGCTTCCTGCAAAGTTTCGTCAAAATCCATCAAGCCGTTTAGGAGGAATAGCGGTGCCAACAAATTTAAAGTAAACAATTCAAAGGGCCATAACTCTGTCAAAACTCAGCAAACCGGAACGACAGCGCGATATCCACAACTAGACATCATACGATGCTTCAGCAAAGTTTTGTCAATATCCAACAAGGCGTTTAGGAGTAGCGGCGACAACAAATTTAACTTAAACAAATTCAAAGGGACATAACTCTGTCAAAAATCAGCGAATCAAACCGAAAGCATGACATGCACAACAAGACATCATACCGATGCTTTCTGCAAAGTTTTGTCAAAATCTATCAAGCCGTTTAGGAGTAGGTGTGTGTGTGTGTGTGGTGGGGGAGGGGGTGGGGATGGACCATTTAAGACCATTAAACGACTCGCATGCTGTCGCATACTTCAAATGCTTGATACAGTTAACCCTATATATATTCTTCCCATTTATAGATGTTTTTATATAGCTGTAAATGGAGAGTGGCTCTGGAATTTCATTTCATGTTGATGCAATTTAACCTTTTTATGTGGTGCGCCATAAACCTCAATTTTAACTTCCAGTGTGAAACTTTTGCGAGAAAAATACCTTTGATCTGAAGGCATACCTGGCATAGGATCTAAGGTTGAGGATGTATTCTGTTGAATGGTGAACACCTTCATCATTGCCTTCCGAGCGACCTGACCATTGACAACTTGCGCCCATGTCCAACATCTCCTAAAAAATCCAAGCATAACAATTGCTGAAATATTATACCACTTCAATTTCTAAAAAAATAATTGAATTGTTGTTTTAAAAGACTCCTTAACCTGTAAACATAGATTCAACCATGTGCTTTCCACTGCCAGCCACTGCAGTCCCCTTTAACAAATTGATTATATGGAGGAAGAACATGCATTTTAAAATACTTTTTGACAGCGTCGCCTGAATTGATAGACCTCAATTTGCGTCAAGACAGGCTTAATCAATAACGTGCAAGCTTCATTCAGGTAATGCAAGTACAATGTTTATCTTCAAAACAGTGAGTTGTGCACGAGTAACATATTAATACCTTCACCAATCTCGTTTGCAAAAATGTCAATGTTAAAATGAAAAAAACACCCTCTCCTAATATTTGCAGTTTGATTTAGATGTTTTAAAAAATATCATGCTTCTTTGCTTATAGTTTTGAATACACTTCAAATTAATTGGTCCACATTATTATGAAGAAGCCCTACCATGAACGTATGAATATGTATTAAATAGGGCCTACCTCTGATTAAAAAAAAAAAAAAAAGGCACAACAAACATAATTCTTGGTAACTGCTAGGACCATGGTACATCACTCACCCTTTCCAGCCATCTGTGTAATCATTTGATGGCTTCCGAGGCTCTAAAATGGTTCTTGTGTCACGACAGAAAATATGCTAATCACAGTGTTGTTTGTAAATATTAAAGTTAAAAGGTCATCTCGGGTCGAAATTTAAACAATTCGGGAAACGACGGGCATAATTTGCCGCGCATGCGCAGATCTGTGATGCACTTCCAACGGTTTCTTCCTTTTTTGTTATCAGAACGTATACGTTAATAACTGAAATGATTATCGAAGCAAAATGTTTTTTCTCTCAATTCTTACGAATGTATCACGCAAATATTTCAAAATGATCAACATATTTCAATAAAAAGGCTGTCTTTATAACGGTTTCTTCCTTTTTTGTTATCAGAACGTATACGTTAATAACTGAAATGATTATCGAAGCAAAATGTTTTTTCTCTCAAATTAAACATTTATTCAATTTCCCATCAAGCAACACTGGAGCGATGACTTCCGGAAGTCAACTCGTCAAAATTAATTTTGTTATGTTGACAAAATGCAAGGGAAAAACGAACACAGTAAATGTAAAATAATAAATAATTACTGTGTCATTCAATAACTTTACTACCGTTTATCTACAGTCACATATGTAAAATACACTAAAAAATGTTTCAAAACACAAGGTTTTGCTTTTTCCAGCGTTTATTGAGCAAAAAGAATAAATAAAACAACCAGGAAATGCTTGTTGTCTGAAAGTCGGCCATTTGCATTTGTCTGCCATCAGATTCACGCTATCGTGAAACTTACAAAAAAAATTATTAATTTATTTTATATTAACTTTTTTTTGCCAGAAACATCTAAATTTACTCTGATGCATTATAATTTAGCATCTGATTTGCCTGGCAAAAAAAAAATCCCCCTATACTTGTTATACGAGTTTGGGAGTTAGCCAAGGCAATGTCTTATTACCATATTAATTTTTGTTTAAACATTTTTGAATATGTTTTTTTTATATATACCCCCTGAAGCAAATCTCATAAAACTTCATGCAAGGATGGGGCAACACTTATGCTTGCGTTGCTACATATGCCTGAGTGCGTGCGTGCGCTCGTGATGGAGTAGGTGGGGCGTTGAGTGGATGGTGGGGTGTGTGGTTGGTAGGGGTGGGGTTTGGGTAACGTCGCTTTGTTCAATTGCTCAGTAATATTACTATGGTAAATCAGCTAAATTAGGGGTACATGTAATATACATGCTATCTAGTCTCAGTAGACTTACTGACATAATATATAAATATATTCCTAAATATTCGCAGAGTAGAACTAACTCCACGGTCTTAAACTAACAAATTGTATAAGTGTGTGTATACATTATCAATTAAAAGTTGCATCGTCTCACAAACATATTAAACATAGTTGCATGCATAATAATATTGTATCAATGCAATATGGATACATACTTATTTTCTTTACGACATCCCCTTATACACTGCCAAATATAATTGTGTGCTATATGAAATCTAGTATGCAAATTTGTAGAATCTTATCAGTGTTGTTACGTAATGGTGATTAACTGCCTAATCGGACACCACAGTTAATTGCGTAATAGTAATTATCGACGCAACGGGGGTTTGACCATATATCACGGACTGTGTATTACAACAGTCATACATGTTATAGAACAGTAATTACTACAAAGCGGGACATTAACCCATATATCACGTAGTCACATTGCAGCAGTGTAGTACTTACAAAAAATAGTATAAATGAATGAATGTCCCATTCAACATCGCAATGTGAGAAGAATTAAAGGGTCAACGGCAATCTTGCTCTATTACTAGGCACAATTATTTTGAAGGAAATAGTATGTCCATTTTGTTCTAGTGAACAAAACTATTAATATTTACCCTAAATGGAAATTACATCGACCAAAATCTAAATTAATGAAACATTTGAAACGTTTTAATCCGTCAATTTACACACGCACGCACGCACGCACGCACGCATACACACAAATGCACACACACCTGCATACATACACGTTTGACAGACAAGCATTAGCTATAGAAGAACATAATACATACTAATCTTTATTACTATTACACGAAAGTATATGTGTACAGTGTAACTTCTGAAACAAGAACTCTACCCAAGGCTACCCAAATCCTTGCCCGAATGTACCACTATACACATATAACGTGGCACGAAAGTATATGTGCACAGTGTAACTTCTGAAACAAGAAATGTATACCCACATAAGGATGGGGCAACACTTATGCTTTCGTTGCTACATACGCGTGTGCGCGCGCGTGTGTGTGTGTGCGCGCGCGATGGTGTAGATGGGGCTCACAGGTAATACTCAGGCTTTACATATGTCATAAATAGATGTTATAAGTAAACGAATGTGTACGTGAGAATCACGCTGACCCACTATGAAATACAGGTTATACACATGCTTCATAGATGTCATCAATAAATATAGATATAAAAATTGCATGTATATAAATCATACGTACTTTCTTAGATGTAATAAAAATGAGAATCACACGTTTTCTTCCTAGATGCAATACATTTAATACACGTTAGCTTTAAAAAATATATGCGTGAGAATCACAAGTACTCTCCCTAGATACAATACAAGTTATATACCTGCTTCCTGGAATTTCAAAAATAAACTGAGGATCACAGTTACATTTTTCTATATGACATGTCCTACATAGTTTCACAAAAAAATACATTTTTCTATATGACATGTCCTACATAGTTTTACAAAAAACACACGAAAAACACACGAATGTATCAATGGAAATAACATGTATGCATCATAGATGTCATAAAAGAATGGATGAATGTCACACATGTACTCTCCCTAGATGACATGTAGGTAATAAAAACACATTCGGTACATCGACGATTTAATCTTTTGAGACCCAAAATGATCGAATGAGTAAATTGAATTGAATTGAATCTTGTTAAACGGCTCATTAACACAGTGTAGGTTATTTAGAGCCGACCCAGATACAGTTGAAGTTGGTATTATAAATTATTAAGAAGGGGGAAATTGAATTGAACTGAATATTTTTCAATGGCTAATCAACACACTATGTTATTTAGAGCTACCCCAGAAAAAGTGGAAGGTGGTATTATAACTTATTGAATGGTGAAATACAGACTAAATAAGTAAATGTAATTAAACTGAATATTGTTTAACGGCTCATCAACACAGTGTAGGTTATTGGTTATTCAGAGCCACTCCAGAGAGAGGGGGAATGTGATAGTATAACTTAATAATTGAATCGAATTGAGTATTGCTTAACGGCTCACCAACACATTACAAGTTATTTAGAGCCGCCCCAGAGAAAGTGGAAGGTGGTATTATAACTTAATAATTGAATCGAATTGGGTATTGCTTAACAGCTCACCAACACTTTAAAAGTTATTTAGGGCCGCCACAGCGAAAGGGGAATGTGATTGTATAACTTATTGAGTGGTGAAATAATGACTAAATAAGTCAATTGAATTGAATGAAACTTGTTTTACGGCTTATCGACACATACTACGACATAGAGCCGTCCCAGAGCATAGACTTCAATTGATGTCTGTACCGCAGTGATATAGAAGGTAGTATTATAACGTATTGCATGGTAAAATAATGACTAAATTAGAAATTAAATTTTAATTGAATCTCGTTTAACGCCTCATCAACACATTACATATTATTTAGAGCCGCCCCAGAGCATACACATCACTTGATGTCTATACCCCAGAGAGAGTGGAAATTGTTATTACAACGTATTGAGTGATGAGATAATGACTAAATAAGCAAATTGAATTGAACTGAATTTTGTTTACGGCTCATCAACATATTATAGGTTATTTAGAGCCACCCCAGAGAGATTGAAATTACTCTATTAGGTGTAAACGCACAGAAAAAATCAAGAATCTCATCTTTAAGTCTTGATAGAGGTAAAACCGTTTATTACCCCAGCCGACTAAACTAATGTGCCAGTGTCAGGGGCGTAGCGTGGCCTGTTTTCAACATAGTCCTAGCGTGGCCTGTTTTAAACGTACTCCTAATACGAGGTGCGAAGTCCCGAGTAGTGGAAATACTGAGAGGAGATGTCTCCCTTACTGAATGTTGGTTCTCGATTATTTATTTTTCATTTTTGGACCAAAATGGTGTTCGTATAAGCGATATTTGCCAGGAATGTAGATAATTTGTTTGATTATGGTACATTTGTAACTACTTATCTGTTTTGGTTTTATATAATGAAGAACACAAATCATTGACGATCAATATTCGATCTCCTCTGACGTCACTCCATTACGGTTTACATTGACCAGAGTGTACCTGTACAGCTAAACAAATGAATCAGGTAACACAGTAACTAGCAAAAACATGTTTGCTCAATTTTCATTGAAACTGTAGATTTTGAAAAATGTTGTTACCTTTAGCGCAGACAGTTGTTACCTTTAGCGTTAATATGAAAAGTTGTTACCTTTACCGTTAGCGTTGTTACCTTTTGCGGAAGAGGTGAGTGTTACCTTTAGCGAAGGTTAATTTATTTACTTTTTTTAATTTTTAATATTTTTTTTACCGTTAGCGTTGTTATCTTTAACGGAAGAGGTGAGTGTTACCTTTAGCGGAGGTTATTACCTTTAGCGTTGGAATTGTTACCTTTAGCGGTGGTTGTTACCTTTAGCGGAAGTGTTACGTTTAGCGCTGTTACAAACAATAAAGCAAACTTAGTGATTGCTATTCAGTTTCAACCTCAGTAAAAGTACATACATATAAACAACCTGCATACACAGTCTATTAATGGCTGAAAACAATTCCATACACGTCTTATGACGCGAATGTCTTTATTTGCCGTGTAGTGGGTACTGTCTGTCGTTAATTTAATTGACGGTTAAGAGAATGTGTGCTTTTTCTTCATGCGGAATGCATTGGGCTAACGTATATATTTCCAAAACAAATATTTATTTTATATAAAAAATACGTCCGAGAAGTAGTTTTTTTTCACGCGGAATGCTTTGGGCTAACGTATATATTATCAAAACAAATGCTTGTTTATCGATAATGCATCAATATTTGTGTCAGCAATATATTTTATTTGAGATAGAATATATTTGTGTCTGCAATATATTTTTTTTTAGAGAGAATATTTATTTTTCGAAATTATATACACATTCATATCTTCACTTATATATTTAGAGAGACAATATGTTTAGAATATATATTTCGGAGTAACATATATATTTGTTTATTTGTCATAATAAAGTTTACATGAGTATATTTTTTGGGACAATCTTCTTTTTTTCAGAGTAACATATATATTTGCTTCTAAAATATATATTTTAGGGACACAATATATATTTTTCTGAGTAATATATATATTTGTCTGTATCATATATATATGTATATTCAATATATATATATATATATTTATATATAGATGGGAAAAAAAACATTTATACAGTGCTACAGTTTACAAAAACTCAAGCGCTTTCGGCTAACGCCTTCATCAGGAGTACACAAACACGAAAATAACAAATACGAAACAAAAAACACTAAAATGCACGGCAGTTTAAATAAAACTCTTTTAACACACAAACACGAAAATAACAAATACGAAACAAAAAAAACACTAAAATACACGGCAGTTTAAATAAAACTCTTTCAAATAGTTTTATTTAAACTGCCGTGTATTTTAGTGTTTTTTGTTTCGTATTTGTTATTTTCGTGTTTGTGTACTCCTGATGAAGGCGTTAGCCGAAAGCGCTTGAGTTTTTGTAAACTGCAGCACTGTATAAATGTTTTTTCCCCATCTATTAATTTATTCCAACATTTTCGTATCCCCTCGGGGATCCAGTGTTTTTTGAAAGGTATTTTGTAGATGTATGTATTTTCTCACCCTTATATATATATAAAAATTATATATATATATATATATATTGGGAGAAACATTTGTGAACTACCAAGGACAGACAACCTTCGGACGAACTACGGCAGGGCGCCTAGCTATGACGAGATGCACAGAAATCAAGCGTATGAATTCACTCCTTGAAAAGGTAGTTGCAACACACGTTGATGAACTGTATATCTACATCATAACACACTCGTCTGGAGGCACAATTAACATATAGACGCATACATACATACAATTATAGCTCATATGAGTGGGCCACATTTAAGCGTTCAACCACACACAGCTATATTGAGACAGTGACAATGAAAGGTGCCGGATCTTGGGGATACTGTGAATTCAGTAAATATAATAAAGGGAGAGAATTTTAACTCACTACGGCAACTTTCTAAATTGGGATCTCGTAAGAGATTCACGTTCACAAGGCAGAATTATATATTGGGAGAAACATTTGTGAACTACCAAGGACAGACAACCTTCGGACGAACTACGGCAGGGCGCCTAGCTATGACGAGATGCACAGAAATCAAGCGTATGAATTCCCTCCTTAAAAAAGGTAGTTGCAACACACGTTGATGAACTGTATCTCTACATCATAACACACTCGTCTGGAGGCACAATTAACATATAGACGCATACATACATACAATTATAGCTCATATGAGTGGGTCACATTTAAGCGTTCAACCACACACAGCTATATTGAGACAGTGACAATGAAAGGTGCTGGATCTTGGGGATACTATGAATTCAGTAAATATAATAAAGGGAGAGAATTTGAACTCACTACGGCAACTTTCTAAATTGGGATCTCGTAAGAGATTCACGTTCACAAGGCAGAATTATATATTGGGAGAAACATTTGTGAACTACCAAGGACAGACAACCTTCGGACGATTTACGGCAGGACGCCTAGATATGGCGAGATGCACAGAAATCAAGCGTATGAATTCACTCCTTAAAAAAGGTAGTTGCAACACACGTTGATGAACTGTATCTCTACATCATAACACACTCGTCTGGAGGCACACTTAACATATAGACGCATACATACATATAATTATAGCTCATATGAGTGGGCCACATTTAAGCGTTCAACCACACACAGCTATATTGAGACAGTGACAATGAAAGGTGCCGGATCTTGGGGATACTGTGAATTCAGTAAATATAATAAAGGGAGAGAATTTGAACTCACTACGGCAACTTTCTAAATTGGAATCTCGTAAGAAATTCACGTTTACAAGGCAGAATTATATATTGGGAGAAACATATATATATATATGTATATATAACACTGGATCGAGATTTAAGAGGACACGGTATTAAGAGGACCTATACGAATGGAGTTATGTAGACATTTAATATATAGATGTCTACTTAATTCCTTTAAAGGGACACATGGCAATCTTGAGTTTTATATCAGGCATTACAATTTGTACAGCGATTTATTAATCCTGTATCGTTTTGACTTTAAAATTGCTTGCATATAATTAAATAAAAAATTGAGAATTCTATTTCCTTCATTATTCTACATATTTTTTAAATATGTTATTGGTGCAATATTGTCAAAAGTCATTAATATGTAAAAACAATTTGCTTTGAACTATTCTAACATTTAATATTAATGATTGAACGAATGCAAGTTACGACAAAAACTAACCGGACGCCGTGAATTTCTTTAAAAAATCAAGATTGCCGTGTGTCTCTTTAATGTTTATGACCTGCATTCAAGGTATTAAGAGCACACATCATTTATGGTTGTAATGCACCTATTTTTACAATATGTAATCACCAGAATATAGCAATGGGAACATTTATTAGTATACGGACATAGACATATACAACAAATACGAATACAATTGTATCCAAATTTTGATACTGACGAGTCATCTTTGAAAATCAGGGTTTTATCAAATAGCAATAATGTCGAAAATGCTGATCAAGTAACTAACTTATTACGAGAAAATGAGATAATAGATGATATTTTTAACGACCCATTCTCAACAGCAAAACTGAAAAAAACAGTGTGGATGATTTAATATTAGGTAAATCTACAGGTCCTAGCGGTGTATTAGCAGAAATGATAAAATATACTTTAACTGATATATCACTGATACTCTTACCGTTATATAAAATAATTATTTTCCGTCCGTTTGGGGACAGAGCATTTTATGTCCATTTCACAAATCGGGCTCGCAAAACGATCCTAATAACTACCGTGGAATCTCATTAATCGATACCTTAAATAAAGTTCTAACTGGAATGATGTTCAATAGATTAATATGTTGGGCAGAAAATTATAATAGACTTGATGAGGCACAATCAGGGTTCAGGCAAGGCTATTCTACAATTGATAGTTTATTTACACTTCAGGCCATTATTCAAAAGTATATAAGTAAAAAAGGTGGTCGATTTTATTGTTTGTTTGTGGACTTTTCAAAAGGCATTTGATAAGATAAATCATACCGAACTGTTCAATAGTCTTATAAGAAAGGGAGTAGGTGGACACTCTCTAAAACTATTGGCAGCAATGTCAGCCTTGCGTCATGCGTTCGTACTGATATAAATTGTTATATAGATTGTTTTGAATGCCATGTAGGATGTAGACAAGGCTGTAAACTGAGCACGATCCTGTTGAATATTTTCATAAACGACTTACTAGATGGACTTAAGCACGCTTGCGATAATGGTATTCAAGTATCGGATGACGTTGATGATATCTTTGCACTTCTCTATGCTGACGACATGGCCAACTGTGCTGATACTGTCAGACAACTTCAATCACAAATAAATGTTATATCCAATTTTTGTAATCGCATAGGTATGTCAATAAATCTTAGGAAGTCATAAGTCATAGTTTTCAGAATTGATTTATTTTTGAGAGGTTTCAATGATGATCAACTTGAAACTGTTTCATGTTATAAATACATGGGTCTTTATATGACACCAAAACTAATATGGACACAGGCTCAAGAAACATTGGCAACACAAAGCAGAAAAGCATTACTTTCAATATCCAAACGTCAGCGCATTGTTGGCTATGTTGAATAATATGAACTCTTTAAATTATTTGATACCAAGGTTATGCCTATTTTAACATACGGGACTAATCAAATTGAAAATGTCCATAACCAGTTCTGTATATGTCCTGCTATTTTGCCGATATGTAAAGTTATATAAAAATACATTCCATATTATATATTAATTATTATTGTAAATGTGTTAAATACTGGATACGAATTTCACATATGAGTAATACCAGGTACCCAAAACAATGTTATATTATGCTAAGAAATATTGATGACGTCGGTAGAACAACATGGGCAACTCATGTTAAATCACTACTTTTTACATATGGTTTCGGTGTAGCATGGATATCGGATGAAGTAGGAGACGTACAGTTATGTACAGCCATATTTAAACAACGCTTAATTGATTGCGATCTCCAAAATTGGCGAGCTGAACTATCTCAGTCATCTTAAGCAACCCATTATCAACACTTTAAATCTCTATTGAATGTTGAATGATATCTAGATATACCTCTAAAACATAAAATTGCCTTTTCTAGGTTGAGATGTTCTGCATATAATTTATATGTTGAAACAGGAAGACATTCCAATACCCCATATCTATATGTTAATGAAAATAACCGATGCATATAAACTGTCACTGCTATGCAAATATGTGTACGAAATACCGAATAAAAGACGTCTGTTTTTACAAACTATCAATACTATACCATAAGATAACGCTATTGCAATATACAAGACGTATTCTCATATATATAATGTACGTAGAACTGTATATGTTATATGTACATGTATGTACCTATGTCATGTATTTATGTCACACTGTTACTTTAAAATGTTCACTACAATATATTTGTAACATTTGTATTATGGGCTGGAGGCCTAAATTACTGAATAAAAGTATGTCAAAAAGACACACACAAACATAATGTTGGTACTTCCTTCCTGAATACATTGACACGGATGAGGCTGCTAAATTTATAAAACCAATGCAAAACCAGCTAATATTCTCAAAATAGCAGGACATATACACTTAATGATGAATATTTTCATATAGTTATGCATATGTTGATATTATTTTCATATAGTTATGCATATGTTGATAAAAGAGAAGTATAGCTTATTGCTAGCTAAACGAGCGTATTCTAAATCAAACGGAGTCGAAGTATGAAATTAAAGCTTAAACAATTTTATTTAAAATTCAACTTCAATCAGTACTGTTATTCATTCGATCTTTGGAGATCGCTGAGCCCGATACTTATAGTTAGTTATCGGTGGTACATTTTCAATTTCTTTTGTTTTCTTACTTAATTTTTGATTCGGTGGTTCCATTACTCCGGCCGATAAAAGGCTCTGGGTATTGTTTAACCACTCATAGGATATGTTGTCTGCTTTTTATACGCAGGCTTCATAACCGCTGCTCCCAAATAAATTCCATTATGTTTATTTCGCTCTTCGGGGCATTTCATTTTATTAGATACTGGGACCATACGCCGTACGACATGGGGAAGACGTTAAAGAAGGATAACTCCATGTCCACCGCCATATGCATGCCATCTTCGGGATGGTTAAAATTTTGTGCTGTTGATTTTATGAATATTGAGTTCTGCTCAACCCGGGGCTAGAGGGCGTGAGCGGTAGCTAGCATATTTCACTACCGCTCATGAACAGTTTCAATCAAACCGAGACTGCAATATTTTGTATGTGTCGTGCTCGGCCGTTTCCAAAGGTCCATTATCATACTCTTTTTTATAGCACAGTGGCGTTGCTTGTGCAGTGTGGTGGCAGTAAAACGTCTCCCCGCGCTTGCAATCAGTACTGTTATTCATTCGATCTTTGGAGATCGCTGAGCTCGATACTTATAGTTAGTTATCGGTGGTACATTTTCAATTTCTTTTGTTTTCTTACTTAATTTTTGATTCGGTGGTTCCATTACTCCGGCCGATAAAAGGCTCTGGGTATCGTTTAACCACTCATAGGATATGTTGTCTGCTTTTTATACGCAGGCTTCATAACCGCTGCTCCCAAATAAATTCCATTATATTTATTTCGCTCTTCGGGGCATTTCATTTTATTAGATACTGGGACCATACGCCCTGCGACATGGGGAAGACGTTAAAGCAGGATAACTCCATGTCCATCGCCATAAGCATGCCATCTTCGGGATGGTTAAAATTTTGTGCTGTTGATTTTATGAATATTGAGTTCTGCTCAACCCGGGGCTAGAGGGCGTGAGCGGTAGCTAGCATATTTCACTACCGCTCATGAACAGTATCAATCAAACCGAGACTGCAATATTTCGTATGTGTCGTGCTCGGCCGTTTCCAAAGGTCCATTATCATACTCTTTTCTAAACTAAAGGACATTGTGTATAGGTACATTTACTGTGTGACAAAGAAATATTAAGTGTAGAAACAACTATATACAGGTACAATATGAGTTTGTTACCATACATTGACTTTAAACATTCAAACAAATTACCAATTCCAATATTTAATTGTTAATGATCGCTAAATACAGCTAGACAACTAACTGCTAATATTCTAGTTCGATATAATTCTGAGATGAAATTGCTTCGTATTAAATGCCAAATTAAATAATTGTTTTCGTAACCAGTTCGCAAATCACTATTTCCTCTGGCATACTGGCTCTTTCTCCTCAGTTATAGAGGCTGAATATTACTTTTAACGCACGTAACATACTCAAAGCTTACTTTAACTGTTTCTACTTGATAGATTTCAGCCATCATATATTTCCATCACAAAAAAAACAACGTATTTTATGGGATGACCAAATATTGACATTAACCACACTCTTTTACTCCTCGAAATACAAACTTTAGTGCAAACTGTATATTTCAAATGAAATACTTTAATAGCTCTGTAGTGCATCTGCTCATATACATTCAATGCTAAAAGTTTAGAGACTGGAGGCAAAATGAAAAGAAAATATGGGTTAATAATATAAACCAGTATTTCTTCTGATTCAAAGTAATATATATGTAATTGCAATAAAACATGGCCATTTGTTATTTTCGGCTTGATAAATATATATATATATAGAGAGAGAGAGAGAGAGATTGCAGTTATCGTTCGTAATTCGTTTATATTGATTCAAATAAGATTCACGCCGGTGTAAGCTGTCCTATTAATGAAGACAATTATTCTCTCATCCCGAAACGAATAACACTTCATAATTTTAAATGATCACAAAAACTACTATTTAAAATTTAAACAGCCAAACAGTTACCGAAGTGATCATTCTTCAAAGCGGAATATTGTTCCAATAGACTAAATGTTTTAATTTGATATGATTTTGAAGCAGATTATAATTGTTTTAATATAGGTTGAACACAAACTTAAACAGTCCTTTCGAATTACTCAAACAATAAAGCATTAAAAAAAGCATTACAAATAATCTAAAACGAAAATACACTTCACACTTATCACAATAAAAAAAACGCATACGAATCTTCTGATTAACAAAACAAAGACTTAAATGCAATAAAATTTGGCACTCGGTCGCAAAAGTGCTAAAACAAAAAAAGAATAGTGTGACATTTAAGGAAAATGCATATATATACCTTAGACGGTTCTTTAAGGTGGTGTTAAACGTTGTTATTTGTTTCGTGTTAAATGTAGCTTTGAGCCATGTATTTTCGAATTAATTGAAACACTGTTTGAGAAACAAGACATACTCGCATAAAGTGAATAAAATAATAATGTAAATACAATGTATGAACACTTTATATAACAAATACATAATATCCATGACATTTTATCGAATTAATTCGCAACGAACTGCTGGTGGGTGAGGGAATATAAAAGAGGACATATTTTCTAAAGACAATTCAGTCAAAGAAAAGAGGACATATTTTCTAAAGACAATTCAGTCACTGATTGACCAGTGTCAGAATAATGTGACTGGCGGGTGGGAGTATCATGTCTACTACGGCGTGGTTTTCCAGTGTGGCAGCACTATAAAGAAACCACTGAGTTCGCTGCTTCAAGTAGACATATCATCACATCACACAACAACACACAGATAAAAGTCCAGACATTGTGCCTATAATCGTCAGGTAGGACGCCTGTCGTAGGTGGAGGGACTATAATCCTTAGAAATACACACACACACACAAGACAGTTCAGTCATTCTAGACATATATTGGCGTTACATTGTACTGTACAGTCTCACAGCATGGAATACCATTAGCTAGGGCGTTTGCATATCTGATAAAAAAAAATGAGGCTGCATTCTTATTTATCACGAAAACCGCGCTTGGGAATGATTCTCAATAGTTTAAGATCTAGGTATTGTAGCTTTCTCTCCTTTTCTACTCTGTCATATTCAATAGGACCTTTATCACTGAATGACGAAATGTCTTCCATTCATTGAATACTTTTGTTTTTAACATTTCAACCTGCTTCTTTTTATCTATGTTTTTCATCACGCCAAGATGTGTTCCCGCTAAGTATGTCCGCAGTTCATCCGGACCTGAATTGTAATAGGAAAATATTAAATATATATACAATGCATGGCATATTTAAATAGGTATACAGTAAACACTTATAGTAAAATGATAACAATTTAAACACAATTGCATAGGTAACCTTGTTAGTGGTAATATGTCTTGATGAGCTGCCTGATGTTAAGGAACTAATTTAACAAAAATAAAATGCACAATACAACATATGCGTTAAAAAACCAAATTCCTTCAACTAGCAAATCATCAAGCGAATATATTTCCCTACAGTCTCAGTGTGTAGTCTTTCAGTGTGTCCTCAGCTGAGAATAATATGTGATTGAAATAGTTTCTAGCCTACAATTAACTAACCAGTATCTAAAGCAGCACAATATGTATACGCAGAGGAACTCATGCATTTATCAAAATAAAATAGAATAATTCAATAATAAAATAGCGTTTTTATATATTATAGTATGGAATTGTATATCTGTCCGTCCGTCCGTAAACATTCCGGACAATAACTTCGGAACCCTTACACTTACACGCATGAAACTTCATAAGTATATTGCCCTAGGTGAGAGGAGAATCTCTTTTGTTTTTTGGATCAGTAGGTCAAAAGTCAAGGTCACCATGACCTTATATGCAAAAGGATGGTAACTTCAAAACCTAAACACCCACACTCATGAAACTTTGTAGGTACGTTGTCTTAGGTGAGAGGAGGACGTCTATTGTTTTGGGGGTCAGAGGTGAAGGTCTCCATGTCCTTATATGAAATAGACATTTGGAACAATAACTTCGAAACCATAATACCTACACACGTGAAAATTCATTGTTGAATTGCCCTAGGTGAGAGGAGGACCGATCATTTTTGGGGTCAGTAGATCGAAGGTCAAGGTCACCATGGCTTTATATGGAAATATAAATTCCGGAGTATAAATTTGAAACCATAAAACTTAACTCATAAAACTTCATATGTATATTGTTCCAGAGGAGAAGAGGATGCCTATTGTTTTTGGGGTCAGTAGGTCAAAGGTCACAGTCACCGACGTTATTTGAAAATATTCATTCTTGATGATAACTTCGAAACAGGAGCTTATATGGAAATACCCATTCTGGATGATGACTTTGAAATAGTAACACCTACACTCATGAAACTTCATTGATACATTTCCCTAGGTGAGAAGAGGAAGCTATTGTTTTTGAGGTCCGTAGGTCAAGGTCAAGGTCATTTTCATTTTATATGGAAATTATCATTTTTCTGAATAACTTCAACGGGACTAATACACGGGACAGTGTAAATAGAGATATACCCGCCAGGTTATATTCTCTAACAAACAAGGCAAAATTAATAGGTAATATAATGTTGTGTAACTCACTTAAAGAAGGATAAAAATATCGGACAGGGAAAGCAGCATTCAAGAACGACAGTCAACCACAAAACACAAAAACAAACACGAAAACCGACAAACGAAAAGGCAAAAGTAATAAAAAATGCAAACGACATCCCAAACACAAAAGGGTTGACAATAGGGCTACCGCATTGGAACGGTCAGTGGCAAAGTAGGCCACTGGGGGTTTAAACCGGTTCTAGGTTGCACCAAACCTCACACTTACCCTACTGTCATCCCATTAAAACAGGACAGTGTAAATAAAGAAATCCCTGCCATGATCTAATCTCTAACCAACAAGGCAGCATCAATAGGCAATATAAGTAAAACATAAATATGCTCGTGTAAATATAATACAAAAAAAACAATAGCCTAGAAAGCCACAATGAAGGTACTCAATGACAAGTTAGTTACTTGCTCAGCATTTTCGACATTATTGCTATTTGATAAACCCCCATTTTCAAAGATGACTCTTCAGTATCAAAATTTGGATACAATTGTATTCGAAATTGTTTTATATGTCTATGTCCGTATACTTATAAATGTTCCCATTTCTATATTCCGGTGATTAAATATTGTAAAAATAGGTTCATTAAAACCAAAAAGGACGTGTGCTCTTAATACCTTGAATGCAGGTCATAAACATTAAAGGGACACACGGCAATCTTGATATTTTAAAGAAACTCACGGCGTCCCGTTAGTTTTTCTCGTAACTTGCATTCGTTCAATCATTAATATTAATTGTTAGAATAGTTCAAAGCAAATTGTATTTACATATTATTGACTTTTGATAATATTGCACAATATATACATATTTACACATATAATACAAAAAAACAATAGCCTAGAAAGCCACAATGAAGGTACTCATTGACTTGGCAGAAGCCAGAGCAGTAAGAGAATACACCATTAAGGGCACGACAAGAAAGATCATGGACAAACATCAAACGCCAACGTCCCAATGGACTTTAGGTAGGCGTCATCATAGGGTCCACTGCCTGTCCGGTCATCGTACAATTAAAGATCAAAGCATAGTGGCTAACTGTAAAAGGGTCCACCACCAAGCATGCAGTACGTTGCAAAATGATAGGGTCATAACCTCTTTTGATAAACTTTTTAACAAGTTTAACAAAGATAGTATGAAAGTGATCATGACCAAGTATCTTACAAAGTTTATAAATAACATCACCATAGAAGTCAGGTTGTGATAGTCCTTGCCGCAGAAGAGTCTTTAAATTACATTTATATTTGGAAAGAAGATCAGATTTACGATAATAAATTTTTGCAAAGGTTTTACGAAGTTTATGGTAACGTTAACCCTGATTGAGTAACTTTTTAGTTATACAAATATTACGAATATTAAAGTCCTCAGCTCGAGTACAAGCTCTAGAAAAACGAATAAGTTGAGACAGATACACCACATAAGAAGTTGCTTGGGGAACATCCCCATCCAAGTGGGGATAATTAACAATATCAAAATTAAAATCATCTCTCTTGTCATAGACTTTGCTAATTATTTTACCATTTTCAATCGAGAGATCTAAATCAAGAAAAGAAGCGTTATTATCAGATATATTTTCTTTATTAAAGCTGTACAGTCCCTATTTTAATTGGTAATAACTCATGAATATGAATGAGTCACGTGTGAAGTAGTTTCAAATCGACGAACACCCCAAAAGTCGGTATATAAGGAGAAATCGATACGTAAAATTTCACATTTTTATTTAGCCTCCGTACAGGTAACATCGATAAATATACGGCTCCAGAATATATGTGATAAAAAAAATAGCTGCCCGGAACGGGATTTGAACCACAGCCTTGCACTTGTAAGATTTGAAAGATGTACGCTGAACCTCTAGACCACTGCTATTTATTGATATTTTGTAGCATTTTTAACACTAAATAGGCATTACGTAATAACAAGAGCGCGCACATAAACTCATCAAGCGCTAAATAACAAGTCGAGATATAGTTGATTTGAGGCGAAGTATTAGTTTCATATTGATAAGATACAGTATTACACCAGGCAATCATAATTTACACGTGCGACAATATGGACTGCATATTTATTGATCCATCATTAGTTGCGTTCAAATATGTTAAGTTATTTTGCCTCATAATATATTGTAGTTAGTATACTATTTTCTCAAGTAGCGTCGTAGTTCAGTGGGTAGAGCAGAGGACTTGAAATCAGAAGGTCGTGTGTTCGAGGTCCGAAAGAAGCTTACTTTTTTTTTTGTAAAAATTACTGTGACCGGTGTATAGGTACGAGGTGCACTGGTCGATGTATATACAGTAAATGATTTCCTTCGCTATATTTGCTCACTTAAATACCCGATTTCGACATGAGCTGGTGAACATGAAGTTACATATAAAGACACGCCTACAAAGAAGAAATCGATTGATATAGGGACTCTGTAGCTTTAAGCCGAAGTTCTTTAGGATAAATATTATCAACCATAGTTGGAAAGAAAGGGTTGTCAATGTTCAGTATGTCATCCAGATACCGAGAGGTGTCATTAAAAGCTTCAATAACATCTGCCTGACTATCTGGTGAAAGACTCAACATGAAATCTCTTTCATAGCAAAATAAAAACAAATCTGCGACAAGTGGTGCACAGTTCGTACATATAGGGATACCAAAAACGCATCTATTAAATCACTGCAAACTTATCGAGTTGCATTTCTCGAAAGTCTGTTAATAGGTTTTAATCTGATTTTCGAGTAGTCATTTACATAATATTAATATATATCAAAACAAGGTTATGATCCAAAATATACAATTTCGTTATATCGATTCAGATGTCAGTAATACATTTAAGTTACATTAATATTTTAAGATGTTATCTTCACCATTATGTAAAAAACGTTTCAGGTAGAATAATTTTGTAAATAAAACATAAAGCGATGACGTGAATCACTGTTAATGGGATATTAAAATATCTACTGCGCAAAATAAACAAAAATGTTGAAGTTTTATTTAAAATTATTTACAATTATTTAAGGTAGTCTAATGTTCTAGGTTGGCATACCTTTGACAACCAAACAAAATATGTTGGTTAACAGTGCGCTCTATTGATTTAATTTGGGGTCTGTAGGCCAAGTGGTAAGGCCACTTTGAATTTTTAAAGAAAGAAAATGTTATAGGTCCAACAGGAAGAGTAGCATTCATAGTATACAGTCACTCCAACAAGTAATATGAATAAGGCACTGCCTTATAGCGAGCTCAACTCATTAAAAAAAACACTGAATGCAGATGAAAACAATCATCAGCACATTATGGTTATTAGAGCCACCTTAGTTAGAGGCGAAGAATAAAATTAATCATGGAACTCTGCCCTACTCTTACTGTCAGAAAGATTGTAATAATTATTTAACATGCAGACAGGATAGCCTTAGGTAGTTTAGACCTTTTATTTAACATCCCCATCAGACGGACAAAGCCAAGGGAAAATGTCTTGCGCAAGATGCTTGACCTTGAACTTAAGTGATGTTAACGCCCAATATATTAATGATACGGTAACAATTTCATCCCATTATCTGAAATTGTTGGACAGCTTATTGGAATGAGCACCAAAAATACATCAGTATTCACACTGACCTTGAACATGTAAACATTACTTTAATGTGCAACACACGGTCTATTGAAAACACATAGACAAATTAGGTTGCGTCTCATTATTTTAACAGCTAATTATGATCTATGAAGTTCCTAGGTCTTTACTCGAAAGAATAAGAAAGGGTTTAGGAGTATGACTGGACATGAAAACTACATGACCTTGAATAAAGGACCCATAGATGTGTATGCTACTTACCACATGGACCGGACAAGAAATTTTTTCTTAAGGGCAATTGAAATAAAATTTAAATCGTTTTTGTTTGTTTGGCGTGTAATGTCATTTTCCAGCACATTTTAGGCTATGTATGACGGTCAACTTTTTTTGTGGTGGAAGCAGACCACTCACTTATTCCTGGTTAGAACATGTAAGACACATACTGTATACTTCCCGTCGTCCATAAGAATCAACACTTACAAGTCGAATTCCCAGTGGGATTCGAACCGCAGCGTTGAGATGGTGTCCAATGCAGCCTCTTTACCCTCTCAACCACGCATGCGCTACAAAATATCAAATTATGTCTGGGTAACGTACTTGAACTCACTCACTTCTCACCAATGTCACTAGACGAATGCAGCTCGGGTTCGTTTCCCCGTCTCTGCATTGTACGCGAACATTTTTAACTTTCCTTGTATATAAAAAAAGGAGTTTATTTTGTACTATTTTGAGATGGTGGTAATCCGACTGATTCTTGACTAAGTAGCTTGTATGTTTTGTTTTTGTTTTGTTTTTGTTTTCAGCGATAATAGAATTCTATTTTTTGCAATGATCTCTTGTGGAATGTCATAACTTAATATCAATTACTATATAACTGATCATTGGCCACAATTGATTGTTTGGTACATCACTTATTCCCACTACTGTATCCATCAACCACAGATAACTGTGCCTCATTAATGGTACATGTACATCCAGTCCTTTTTAGTTCGGCTGCAAGTTCAAGCCATCCGTTGCAGGTTATTAATGCTGAGTTCTACATAAAGCAGAACGCAGTCATAAACAACCACAAACAATGGAAGACTGACGCATACTATATTATTTTCTTGGACATTCTTTAACATTCAGGACATCTAAGGGTGCAGCTTAAGGCAGAAATGGCACTGAAAAATATAAAAGATATTAAAAACAACAACAAAAAACCGCATATTTTCAAAACACAGCTTTATAACCGATTCAGCATTTGTCTAAAACGTCTTAATTTCTGAAACGGTTGTGACACAGCATGGTAGACTTTGACTCTAGAGATCTTACTTGCACCACTGAGTGTTACAGTGTGCCCAGGGGAACGCGTTTAATTTCTTAGCTTTGTCTTTTTGATGTGGACATAAACTGTTTGAATGTTGTGTTACATTTACGTCATATTTAGCACATGTTAGGCTATATTATGTCTATTTTTTGTGGTAGAAGCAGATCCATTTTTTTTCTTGGGTAGAATACCTGCAGCCGTCCATGATTATTGACACTTTCTCATTTGACAAGTCAAGCTTACTGTGGGATACAAACCTGTAGCTGTGAGAGACGAGAAAGTTTTAGACACAGCCCCTCTACTATCCCGGCCGCCAAGGATGCGCCGGACATAAAGTGGGCAGTCCCGTGTATTGAAGGTTATATGATTCCTATATATCCTTCTCCTCTGTCTGGGGCGGCTCTAAATAACCTTAGATAATGTGTTGATACACCATTAAAAAATATATGTTCAAGAGGCAACTGTTTAACACTGCAAAAAGGAAAATATTTCCTGGCAGAGGGATGTTAACAAGCATGTACTGGAGTCAGGCAAATGAAAAACTAGATGAATCCATTGAAGAATTGATTTTTTAAGGATTTAATTCAATATTTAGATCTTTCGACAGGCTATGCAAAACATTAGGCTACTTTAAAGTGTGTGAAGTCCGAGACACTTCTCGCTAAATTTAAACTAGCTTATGCTTTTCATAACCCGTAAACATATAGAAATATTGAATTTAATCGTTTTATGTGCTTGGTAACAGTGAAGTTGCCAACCTTGCACGCTTTTTTATAGCTACTTACGACAGTTCTCAAGTTAATCAAACGAATAAACTATACCTTGTTTGCTTTAGCTCTGCCCAAAACGTAAAAGTGTTATTTCACTGGGAATTTAAATGCAGCACATAAACGTGTTTCATTTAAGGTCAATACAATAGAAATGTAAATAGTGGCGTTTGAACGGTGGTAGTGAATGGCAACTTTACCATAAATAGCTTCATGGTAAATCTTCCATTCACTTTGCATTTATGGTAAATTTGCCAACCACTACCGTCGTTAAACCCCAGGAATACCGATAATTAGTAATTCAATACTTAAATACACATTATTTACCTGTTGTTATAGTATCAATAATAATGTGCCTTGGGAGGTTGGTAATGATAAAATCATAAATAGTGCAAGAAAGATAAAATATCATCAGTGTATTCAGTTTAGACCACAGAATAGCCATTTTCTATTCAGGCACACCAGATTGAGCAATTAGCTCCATAAACTGAAAAGTATTCGAAATTAGACGCGTATATATTTTTTCAAAATTGTGCTAACAAGCTGCAAAAACGAGGTATCAAGATCCAAATTATATCATTCATCTGCCAGTTACTAGTAATGGGCAATCGGTTGAAACTTACAATGGATAATTGGTTACCATTGATTGGATGTAACCGGTCAATCATCCGTTATAATCGGTTAGTCAATATGAAGTATGACATGTGCATTTTAATCTGTGTTTCAGGCCTTGCACTTAGAAAATTTCTATTAAAGTATGTATTCTTTCCTGTCTTGTTTCTTATCGCATTATTATTTTTATTTTAAACAATAAAATAATTCCAGTTGATATGCGTTTAGTTGTGTATATTTATGATATTTGTGTATATGCTCATTTTCACCAGAGTAAAAGTGTATTTTCTGACTTGTCTCCTGGCTGGATTATCATGTTTATTTCTATTTTTAACATTAATTCTAACACGACCTGCGCAGTCTTTCATATACACAAAGAAGAGAGACCACTGTATGTTATTCTATGATAAAATACAGCTGTTCCATTAATTCCCCGCGTATATTTCATCTGTTGGAAGAGCCACGTTACATGACACCACTTGGTAAATACATGTATACGTCACGAAGACAAACTCAACAGTAATGTCAATGAAATGTTAATTACAATAAATTTGCCATGCTCCCAAACCTTTCACACACCCGATATAAAACCATCTGAGCATATGCATCAGTACATATAACATTAATAAGCTTCTTGAACAAGCATATACCGCAAGCTATAGGACGTAAGCAATGACTTAATTGTTTGTCACGTGATACTAGTGTATTTAAGCATATTGAACCGCGCAGAACATTGCATATGGAGGCGCCCAATGTAAAAACCTGTAAACATAGCAGCCTGATTACCTTGACCTCCGAGATAACATATAGTGCACCCACAATAGCGTAAACAATGGGGTTATAGTTGTTAGAATCGAATATAATCGTTCCGATGCGAGTAATTAAATCACTATGAAACCATCCGAACGCCTAACTGTATTTTATTCACCGATAAAACACAGGTACGTATTTATTATATTTTATTTCCCCCTTAGTGAAATACCAGTATTGGGGATCTACTACGTATTAATCAGATACAGATCAGATTATTTCTTAATTAAAATGCAGGACACTGTATCTGTATCTGTATACAGTAGTAGATCCCAATACTGGTATTTCACTACAGGGTGGTGTGCGCGCTTAGTAGCATTTCTGAAGACCTAACGTAAAGGCCTCGACTGTCTGGGCGCTGATAGTGCTCTCTTCCAGCTGGTTCCACCACAGGAATTCGATATTATATGTTGTGTAGCAATAAAATGGTGAACAAAATAAAAATATACCCCACCCATGGTTTTATTATACTCTATAGAAAGTTCGGGTAGGTATAAAACGCGGACTAGCGGACTGCGGACTAGCGGACTGCGGACCAGTATGGTATAAAATGCGGACTGGTATTTTGCGGACCGTGTAAATAGATGGGACAACTAATACAAATATTTTGGCCAGCAAATAATTAATAAAACGAAATAAGTATGTGGTGTATGGTAATGGTCATTTGAAAATAGATGATGTGCAAGCAGGTTACATTGAATCTGTTCTAACTACGCCCCTGCTAGGGGTGTATTCTGGGCTTAAAAATAATTTTCATAAAGCGAGGGCATGGATGGTGATTAAGGATATTATCTGGAATAGCCCATCCCCGCCTAACAGCAATTCGTTTCCGTCTAATCATAGGGTTATGCCCTGCTGCACCCTTTTCACAAGCACTCACCCGTCCCGGAGAATATTTGATTGAAGGGGAACCCACCTACTTTTAATAATGATTTTTTATTTGATGATGAAGCACCTATCAGTTTATTTATCTACTTAAAATTCAACTAATAATTTCAAAAAAGTTCAACATCATGGTGACACAAATATTATTTTCATTTTAAATACAGGTGTGTGATATTATCAACAATCAAACGTAATGGGAAAATTATACTCTTAAATTATATTTCAAAAGAAATGGTAGACATACTGGAGACTGTGAAACAACATTTTTATTTTTTCATTAAAAAAACAGGTGTGTACCATTACCATCAATCAAAATCAACGCGTGACTTTTTTTTATAATAGGTTGAAGCATCCACCCATTTTTTTTTTTATGAAATATCACATATAAGACAAGGTTCTCAGTAGGTGTATTCATCATGACCATATTGAAATGTAATCATGAGGAAAAGCTTCTGATAATGTGAAAAGGATGACTATTTCTCAAGTTCTGAAATCAGACTTGACATATAATAATTATTCAATGTCAATGCGTTAATAGATTATATACTCCACACACTTCAGCTTAACAAGAAATCCGACTGCAGATGGTTTTTTGTACAACATTATTTAACGAAGTTCCCATTTATTTATTTATTTTATTATTATGTCATCCAGCGTGAAACCTACTCTTTGACGCGAATGTTTTTGGCATTTTTATATGCGAATATTATTAATTACACTCCCCACTTTCACACTACTTACATTCTATATAATATAAGAATCCAGCCCATATAACGGACGTAGAAGAAAACTACTTGTTTTTTAATGAAATATTTCATTATTTGGAAAATACATAGCTAAAAAAGTAAAATACACAAAACATAACACTATTATTTATTGTGTTCGTATTTATTGAAGCATTCACAGATATATAAGAAATTGCAATATAAACTTTGTAATATATCAATCAATTAACATGGTTTAATACAACACAATTTCTAATTGTATTCGTACTTAATTAGAAAATTACAAGACTATTATAGTTTACATAATTTAAAACATGAATATATTTGTTCACGGCATTAACTTTTTTTTAAAAAAAAATAAATATATGTATATCTATTTTGCTTTAAACATCAATTGAACCTGGGTGATAAATAAAGCGTCATATAAAGCCCTCATTGAACCTTATTACAACTGTCAGTTGACGAATTATTTTCATGCAAATCTATTTTCAAAGGACCATTACCAAACACCACATATTTATTTTGTTTTAAGAACGTCTAACTTTAAATATTTGCTGACCAGAATTAGAATATTTGTATTATTTGTCCCATCTATTCTCATGGTCCGCAAAATACCAGTCCGCATTTTACACCATACTGGTCCGCAGTCCGCTAGTCCGCGCGTGTAAGTCCGCATTTTATACCTACCCAGAAAGTTCTCTCTGAGAGTTTAAAATACGTTTTTTCATCATTTTATTCATATACAACATATAATTTCGAATTCCTGTGGTTCCACTTAACTGTTCTCACAAAGAAAGAGTTCTTGTACTGTTCACGTTTAGCACATGGTATAACGAAGAATGAATTAATTGGGTCTTTTTATTTGGGTGGGGTGGAGGCAGGGGATGGAGTGGGAGCCAAAATATACTCTACCCCCCAGGCCCCTTTTAACATACTCTGATCACTCCCTCTTCACCTCCACCTCAGATTATTGAGCCCCCACCCCACCCCTGTTCCTTCGCCAAACCATTTTCAGAACTTAATAAAAATAACTGAATCTTTAAGCACCGTTCAACATCTGAGTTCTAAATAAAAACGCGCACATTACTTGGAAACTTGGCTACAACAGACTGCACTGCAGTGGTTAAAATTTCCCGACCCACCGACTTTGCCGTAACATCTATATATATCACTAAAGTGCGATGCGTTTTCATTTAAACATTTTATTTTAGATTATCGATACTGCAATAGCTTTTAAAGATTAGTTAGAAATACCGTTACCTTGACTCTCAGCTGGTAATAATCACCATTATTTTATAAATTGCCAGACGGTTGTATATCTAATGACGTCACATTTACAATGAAGTCTGGTAACCGGCCAACTGGATGGACTAGATCCAACGCGAATTGAGGTGGGCCGGATACCAAACAGTGATGGGAATTAACTGCGTTTGGAACGAATATAGCCCTGACCTCCCCTTAACAAGGGAGTTAACTGTGTTTTTGACCTTTTTACCACGGTTTTTTTTTCGTAATACTTTCGGTCGGTCTTCATAGGTAGGTCCTTGTCACAGGATGACCCTAGTGGTTGGGGCTAACTCAGGAAATAATCAATGACGGTGAATGCATTTACAAAAGTTTAATGCAACTTTTAAAATATGTTTAATATATATACAATTATCTAAAAAAACAAGCGAATACACAGATTAACTATGAAAAGAATGTTCTCATAAACGTTTAAGACGTTCTTAGTATTGTTATAAATACTGAATGTATAAAGTGTAGTTTAAGTTATAACAATGTTGATTTATGATCTAGCGCGATAACTGTGATGCGCGAGAGCTCATGAAGATGATGATGCGCGAATCCAATGGGTGATTGTCATCAAATGCCTTCTGTAAGGTTTGATGACGCGATGTAATGATGGTTAACCTCCACTGAGATTGTGGGTGATGTTCCTCCAGTGAGGACTGATAACGGGCCCACATTGTGTCCCGGGGTTGTCGCTACTAAAACCTGGCCATGCTGCGCAGGTACGGGGACCGTCTCCACCGCTCGTTACGTTAATAATGGAAGCTTAGCTCCACTCCGGAAGGCTTACATCCACACCTGGATGGCTAATATCCAACACTGGGTGGCTTACAAACATAACAATCTTGCATAATTATCATTACCCAAACAAATCATTATTCAATAAATATATGTAAGCTGTACTAATGATGAGTAGCAATGTATACATATTCTACAACGCCATGTATACGCCATGTACGTCGCTGTTAAGCAATGCCCCTATTACATGTAATATAAACATTATCAAATCACTCGTATATTACACTCACTGAGTTATGCATGCACGCATGTCAACTAATGACCACATTATACAACGCTATGCATACGCGTCGAACATTTATCCTAGTCACTCAACTCATTGTTATTACAATCACAGAGTTATACGCCAACGTTAACTAATGCACCTATTATCCACTGTTATCAAATTAATATTGTTTTACAATTAATGATAAATAACAATAATTACATCTAATAAAGTAACTTCAAAATCATATGCTAGTCTAAAGTTAATGTTTGAGAAACATCAAGGCTAACCGGATGTTGTAACCGCCAACCAAGATGGCGCCGCCCACTGAATACAAATGTACGATAAAAGTTTTAATAAAATCAATACTGACCACATATTGCCTGTGAATTTCGCCGTCCAACCTCTGTTCCAACCAAAGCAACTATATCAAGCAATCCCGGCAAGAACTAGGAGACAATGGGTTTCATAGCAAACTTTACGCCCAAACCATTATTTCCCCCGTTCAGTCCGTGACATACGTGGCTAAATTCGCAGTATTAAAAATCTACACGAGAGGCCCCTTACACAATTTTGCTGTTTAAGGAAGATAGACCTATACGTTAACATGCATTAGCGCAAAAATAAACTTATGACACGGCCTCTCTGGCGGCCACTTAAAATATGCACGCTTTTACGTGTTACATGAATATATCATGGATATTGTGAATTTGTTTCAACTTGAACAATAGATTAGGGTGTAACTGACAACTTACAAGAGCTACGTACGACCAATACGCTCTACCCGTGATACTTTGTGACAGTCCTATTGATGCGTGTGTGTTTGTGTGTATGTGTGCGTGCGTGCGTGCGTGCGTGTGTTTGGGTGGGTAGCGGGTGCTCAGATATCAACAATCAATGTTTCCATTACCTTAAATGGAAATATAAAACACGCTCATGACACGTCATGGATACATTGTCACAGAGAGAGGAGCCTATTGTTTCGAGCTCAGAATGTCACAGTTCATGGTCGCCATTATATCATGTGGGCATCATTACGCGCGATAACTGTGGAAGTATAAGACCCGCACTCAAGAATCTTAAAAAAATTCACTGCTCTTGGTGACAACAGGAACCTTATTGATGTTAGGGTTAGTACGCCAAAAGTCAAGTTCGCCATGACATCGTATCGACAGACACTTGACACACGATAACACCTATGTTTATGATACTTAATAGGTTGATGGAAAGACCCTATTGCTTCAATGTGGCCATGACCTAATATGAACATACGCATTCAGCACGACAACTCTGGAATTATAATACCAATGTTGGCTATAACAATACTAAGGTGCATCGCCCTTGATGGGAGGATGAACCTTACTGCTTTTGGAATCAAAATGTCAAGTTCAAGATTGCAATGACCTCATATGGATATACGCATTCCCCACTATATCTCTGAATGTATAACACCCACGCTCATGAAAATTCAAAGGTACATTGCCCGTGGTGATAGAAACATCTCTATTGCTTGTGGGGTCAGTAGATCAAACGTCAAGGTCATATTGAATTGACAATGACGCAATTCTGAAATAACTTCTCGCTATACACAATAATTCGACTTTATGTACCGTTTCAGTGCGGTGATCTTCTTATATAATATGTTGAGGAATCCGTGCAAGTCATGACATTTGGTATTTCAAAACAAGTTTATAATTTCCCTCTATAGTGCTTTCTAATAATCACATATTAAATTAAAGTAGTTGTAATCCTCTTAAAAACTAACGTCAAGATTAGCACCGGTTCCTTGTTTTTTTATGTGCGTAAAACATACGTATCTATATATTTTATTTGTGAGACATACCTGTTTTGTTTATTAATGCTAAACAGTGATGGTTTCTTATAATTCAAACGTTGAATGGCATAGTACAGAACGTATTGTATTTTATACATGTTTATTATGTATTGTACATTGATGAAACTCAAATAAACATGTTTACATTATATAAAGTTGGCGCGTAGCTAACGTGTAGGCCAGGACATGCAAATGAATAAAAATAATTTAACGAATAATAATTTAATAACGACGAAATATGTGATAAAATATAGGGGAGGATTTCACAGGATGGCCAAGAGAAAAAAATCAATGTTAGAGACTTCATTTACTTAAGTTTAATGCAACTTTTAAAATATGTTAAATGTATAAAGTGATCAAAGAAAAACAATGGAATACATAGATGAAAGATGAAAAAAAGAATGCTGTATTAACGTACAAGAGGTGTGTGCAATGTATCGAATGTACTGACTACTGTCTACAGCACGCCTACTAAACAGTGTCACCAGCTCAAAAAAGAGCAATCGTAAAATGAGACAAAGCAACATCCGAGCTAGAGACATCGTCAAGAAATGGCTGTCAAAATGTGTGTATGACCCATGTTTTAGCTATTTTTTTATTGTTTTAACATACGAGAACTGGAGACAAATCAGGGAGCTAGAGTCGATGCATTTATAAGTATTACTTAAAACTTACATATTTGGAGTGGTTGTTATCATCGAAAGAGACTGATGATATCGTTTCCATAAGGTATTTTGAGATTACTGTAAAACATTCACGATTGGTTTTACCTAATACAGTTTTAAGCTTATCGTCGATTTCACAGTTACTTTCAGTCAAATTACTAATTGTCTGAAGTTGTTCAAGTGTCTGTTCAGTTATATTCAAATCCTTGTTGAATGTTTCTCTTTTTTCCGCTATGGGTTCGTCTTCAAAACCGAGAAGATCGGTATCAGCTCCCCTTTTAATTTTCTTACCATCGAACATAATAACGTACGACATTTCACTGTTAGTGTTTTTAGCGACGAGGTCAATCATTGGTTTCACGACCCCTGGTCGACATTCAAATGCGATATCATATCCTAGGGGATTGTAATTTGATAAAACTTGGGCAGGCAAAATTTATCTTTGAGTTCACTGGACATTTTTACCACGTATGTAATTAGTTTCATTTTTAGAACCCGACATAAACTGGAGAAAACGACCACCGAATAACTTCTTCCCTAACCACAAGAACTTCGCACATCTTCGGAATTGAACCATTTTATGACATCTAGGAACAGCATTAATGCCACGTTATCAAGAGGAAATCTTCCGGATTTTATAAGTTTCAGAAACGTAATGAAGTCATCCTTAAAGTGTCCCTCTTCCAAAAATGGTAACACATCATTCCAAAGATCCGAAACAGATGTATTCTCATTCACGACATTTTCTGGAATGATTTCATTACATTCCATCTGAGTCTGTATTTCTTTCTCCGAGCTATCACTATCAAAAGAATCCATAGAGTATAAAAATGTCTCATTTTCCGTTTCCTTTCCGTTTTAGATTCGACATCTTCAAATGAAAATTGAACTTCCTGGAATATGTTTTCTTTTATTTGTTGTTTTCGCTGGACTTTTAAAATTAAATAGTGATTGTTTTCGATGTAAACGTTTCTTTCCCAGAGCAAGCGTCCATGACTTTCGTCGTCTGCCTTTAAAAATCGTCATCTGAAAACATCGAAATAAAATAATTTTCAAAGTAGGTACAAAGGCAAGGAAGTTACGAGTACAAGATATTTGAAATGGTTATTATTCATCCACAATCCTGTTTCTAGTGTGACGTAAGCAAAACTTATACCATAACTGAAACCGTTTGAGGGTAAAACACGCAAAAGTAATATGACGAATAATGACGCCATGCCAAATATTTAATAGCGCTATATATACTAAGACGTCAGGTATAATTACCTCATAGTGTGACATTTAGAGTTATAATATGAATAGAACAATAACTTTGAGTGTACAAATATTGTATTTATTAGCATGTTACCCGTTTAATATCAGTTTAGAAAACTCGTTAGTGTATTCAATATATATAAACGATCACTCAATACATTACCTCTATTTATTTACATTTTCATCCATGTCATAAATGATGTACCGGTGTTATTTCAAGTTTACTTGGGTATGCTATGTTATACATGTTGTACACTAAATCATCATTACAACTACCAATGATTCTAAATTGCATGATACCACCCGTTATATCATCTTTATGATAGGTCGCATAGCAAAACAATAAACAGGACTTACGCTCCGGCACAAAGTGTGCCCCTAGTTAAGACAGTTTACAAAACGCACTGTCTTCTAATATGGCCGTTGGTTAAATAGATATCTATTTTATGAAGAATGAAACTTCAAACAGTACTGACAAAGGAAGAAAATAACTTGAAGAAATAGCACATGTGGTGGGATATTTTTTTTACACAATTCAATTGATACAACACTGAGCTGTTAAGGTTGACAGTATGGTGGGGGTATTGGTAGTTTCTGATTTTTAAAATTTGTTTAATACAGTTTTATTATGGTATGCAATAGTACTGCATCGAATCTAGCTCCGTGTTTTGTCTTCAGCTCTCGTATGTTGTCTCCAGCTCTTATAAAAAAATCAGCATAAAATTTCCGAGTAATGCCTTTTCCTGTGTATGTGTGGTGCTCATTTGTTTCTATCAACATATTGGACCAATATATGATGCTACAATATGTTTAATGTGTAGAACTCGGACTAAACTACACAAGAATGTCGAAATTTGTCATGTAAACAAGCTTACCGGTCACGGGAGAAAATTTCTACAACAAAGGTAAGCCATTATATGGAACAAATCGTGGGTTTTACGGACGTTCCTGGCTTATACCCGGAGCATGCCATTCTCCAATTTGTCAGTTCATGTCTTAGAACAATAAAAAATAGCTAAAACACGGTCATACTCACATTTTGACAGCCATTTCTTGACGATGTCTCTAGCTCGGATGTTGATTGGTCTCATTTTACGATTGCTCTTTTTTCAGCTGGAGACACTGTTTAGTAGGCGTGTACAGGTGGCAACGTAATATAGATGTTGATGATGTTTCTTATTTAATCAGCAGTAAAGTTAAAAATACATTAACTCTATGATATTAAATAACACGATGATAGCAATACTATAATGCGCGAAGAGGTAAATACGGTGCGCGACACCAATTACCGTTGAATTGATAATCAAATGGCTCCTATGCGGATTGATGATATGAAGATTATGAGGTTATGATCTGATGGATCTTCAGTTAGGTTTGAGGTGGACCAAACACGTGTCACGGGGGTCGTCGCCTCCACAAACTCCTGACCTATATGTCTAGGTACGGGGCCCGTCTCCACCGCTCATAACGTTATACACCAGCTGGTTTCACAGAGATGATTTCACCCCGAGGGTCTTACACACTCAGAGGGCTTAGCTCCGCTTCTGGAGGCTTAGGCTTTAACGCTACTTTTAGACGCCGTATCATAAACAAAACAATCATAAATAAAGATATCCACGTCAGGTATTATTCTCTAACAAACAAGGCAGCATTAATATGCAATATAGGTATAGCACATAAGTATAGCACAATCCGTAGTAATATTTTACTGGTCTTTTAGGATGAACGAGCCCAATATATGTGGCTTTGAAGAAGCTGGTGCTAGGGGTCGTGAGAGGTGTTTATTCTTACATTACCTGTCATGAATAGACTCAAAACCGAGTGTGCGTCTCTTGGTTGTGTTTTTGGCTTATTAACATTCACACTAGAGTTCGTTAAGTGCAGTGTGGCGACATTGAAATTTCTCCCCGTGCTATGAATCAGTAGTGTTATTTTACTTGTCCTTTCCAACTAGTACAATATATATATGGCTTTGAAGTAGAATACCGCTTAAGCCGGTGCTAGGGGCGTGATAGGTGTTGCTTCTTACATTACCCTCGATGAACAGACTCAATAAAACCGAGTACATTACTTTATTCCCTTATGTTTGTTGCTTCCAAATGATCATCCTTATCAGTATTTATAAATGATCTGTAGCTAGAAAAAGAAAGCCTAAAAAGCGTCAAAGCAAGTACTCAGTGACTTGGCAAAATCCAGGGCAACAGGATAACAAACCGTTAAGGCTACGACAAGACAAACATCAAACTATACCTTCTTTCGAGGATTTAGGTAGACTTATCAGAGGGTCCACAATCTGTCCGGTCATCGCACAATCAAAGAGGAAAGCATAATGGCGAACTGTAAATGGGTCAACCACTAAACTTGCAGTGCGTTGCAAACGATACGGTCATAACCTCTTTTGATAAACTTTGTAACAAGTTTCCTATTAGATACTTTTTTCATCAGGTATGGAACTATCGTTTATAGACACAGTGTTGGTGATCTTTCGAAGTTATAATTCATATCACCATAGAAGTCAGGTTGTGATAGTCTATGTCGCAGACGAGTTCTTAAAATACTTTTATATATAAAAGGGAGATTACGTTTTGCAAAGGTTTTTCAAAGTTTATGGCAACACGGCTCTAAAAAAACAGATAGTCTGAGAAACATAGGCACCATAAGAAGTAGCTCTGGGAACATCCCCATCTGTCAAGTTTGACAAAGGTGCTTTCGATTAAACCCCTCCAACCCCAAAACAACCTAACTTGTTTCTTGGTCTCGGGTCTTCGTGCTACCTGACTCGCCTTAACCTTGTCGGGTTTGGATTCCAATTGTTGATCCTTCCCGACAACATAACACAGACAATCTAAGGCGGTAGCGCTATTGTCAGTCTATTTATGTTTGGGATGTTATGTCTTGCCTTAATACATCTTTGTAGTTGTTGCTTGTTTCTGTGCGTATTTGTGGTTGACTGTGGTCCTTTCGTCGGCTGAATTTCCGGTTCGACTTGTATATCTACTTTGACAAAGAACGTTCAACCCAATTAGATAACTTGTGTGTGTGCGTGGGTTTGGGTGGGGGATGGGGTGGAAGCCAGGAACGGGCTTTTATTTCGTTTAAGTTAACCTGGTAAAGACTCCTATATTAAATGTGTCCGATCTTGACAAGGAGTTTATCCCCAGTACGGATGCATTAGATATAGGGGTGGGTGCAGTCCTACTGCAAGAGCAAGATGGGTGTAGTCTCCCCGTCTTATTTATGCCAACCGGAAACTACTGCCTCGAGAACAAAACTACTCTGTCATCGAAATAAAGTGTCTTCAGTAGTTCGGAATGTGGTCAATAAATTCCACCTATATTCCACTCATCTACAAAATTTAAAATGTATGCGGAACAGGGGGTTAACAGGTAGGTTACGGTAACATTCGTTTTCGTTTGTTATGATAGAAAACAATTGAAACTCTTCATATAAGTTTGACCAACTGTGAAATGTCAATTTCAGTGTCACCAAAGGTTTATCACCACCTTAAACATTGTCATACAGTGACATTGATCAGTTTTGCTTTTCAGAATAACAGCAACATGATGTTACGTTAACCTATTAACCATCTTTCTCAGTTTTAAACATAAAACCCTTACAGTTCCGTTTCATTGGGATGACAATAGGGTAAGAGGTTTGGTGCACACTGGGGCCTGATTTAAACCTCCTAGAGGCCATTTTGCCACTGAACGTTCCAAGGCGGTAGCCCTATTGTCAATCCATTTGTGTTTGAGAAGTTGCATGCGTTGCTTCTTATTAAAATTGTAATTGCTATTTGTTTTATTGGGGCGTGTTTTTGGTTGACTGTCTGCTGAAAGCTACTTTTCCTGTTCGACGTTTATGCCTACGTTTGTTGTTACTTCAAAAGATATCACCGCTCAGCGACATAATCGGGGAACATTATGAACTGCGTATCACCATGATATATGCATAGAGATTTTATACAGTATTGGAAACGTGAAGAAGTATAAGACATAATTTTACTGCCAACATTGATTTAATTTGATGTAATTTGTTACCACACATTCCTCAATATTTGATATGACATATGATTGTCAGCTTAAGTAGGGACGATATTTAAAAGGCATTGGCAATTTTGTACACTTGACCATAATGCATGCTCATAGTTAGGCCTAACGAGTACGCCAATTAACCTTTATCATGACTGTCCTGTAGAATTAATGTTAACGTTAGAAAAATACAATTGTCTTCATCAACTGAAACAGCCCCATAGAAGGGCCTAATCGTGGAGTTGAACGTTGGAACGGAATCGAACAAGATTTCTTGTACATTCCACTCCTTTCCATTTTCAATATTTTTCTTTCGGGTGGTATTTGTATGTATCATGTATATACAGCATTTACTGAATTGGTCGTTTCTTGTGTTGTTTTGTATTCAATTGCAGACATATCTCTTTAATAAAAAGCTTTAAGATTGATGAGTTCGAAAATGTTATCATTATAAAAATGAAACTATTAACAAGCATATCAATTAGAAATTCAATTTATAAGTCCAGTATTGTTTTGACTTTCAATCTGCCTGCACAAGTAGCACACTTTTTCGTGTTTTTAGCTCGACTGATCAGCAGAGCTTATGCCGTGGTGCGGCGTCCGTCGTCCGTCTGTCCATCTGTCCGTAAACTTTTATTTGTAGCGACTACTCCTCTGAAACTACTGGATGGATATTCATGAAACTTTACAGAAATGTTGCCCATGAAGTCTAGTTGATTCTAGCGAAAATTCATGTTGAGGTGAAATCTTAGATGGCCACCAAAGCTAAAAAAAGATTTTAAAATACAAGTTTGTAGCGACTACTTCTTGCAAACTGTAAGTGATATTGGTCCTTGTCAAAAATCGTTTTGATTCGACGTTAAACATGGCTGCCAGTGGCCATCTTTGTTTACATAGAGTTATATAGTAAACACTTGCAACGATTACTCCTCTGAAACCACTTAGCGGATTTTCATGAAACATTACATAAATGTTGCCCCTGATGTCTAATTGATCCTAGCAAAATTTCAGGTCGGTCAAAAATTCAAGATGGCCGTCACACTAAAAATAGATTTTTAAAAAATAAGTTTGTAGCGACTACTTCTTGAAAACTATAAGTGATACTGATATGGGACTTTTTCTAAATGATCAGCATGACATTGGTCCTTGTCAAAAATCGTTTTGATTCGACGTTAAACATGGCTGCCAGTGGCCATCTTTGTTTACATAGAGTTATATAGTAAACACTTGCAACGATTACTCCTCTGAAACCACTTAGCGGATTTTCATGAAACATTACATAAATGTTGCCCCTGATGTCTAATTGATCCTAGCAAAATTTCAGGTCGGTCAAAAATTCAAGATGGCCGTCACACTAAAAATAGATTTTTAAAAAATAAGTTTGTAGCGACTACTTCTTGAAAACTTATAAGTGATATTGATATGGGACTTTTTCTAAATGATCAGCATGACATGATGTTGATCCTAACCGAACATTATTTTAATTCGACGTTAAACATGGCTGCCAGTGGCCTTCTTTGTTTACATAGAGTTATATAGTAAAAACGTGTAACGACTACTCCTCTGAAACTACTGGACGGATGTTCATGAAACTTCTCAGGAATGTTGCTCCTGATTTCTAGTTGATCCTAGAAAAATTTCAGGTTGGCCGAAAATTCAAGATGGCCGCCACGGCTAAAAATAGATTGAAAATAAATAAATTTGTAGCGACTCCTTCTTGAAAACTGTAAGTGATATTGATATGGGACGTGTTCTAAAATGATCAGCATGACATGATGTTGATCCTTGTCGACATTTATTTTGATGCGTCTTTAAACATCTTTGTTTACATAGATTTATATTGTAAAAACTTGTAGCGACTACTCCTCTGAAACTACTTGACGAATTTTTAAGAAACTTCACAGGAATGTTGCTCTTGATGTCTAATTGATTCCAGATTTTTTAGGTCGGCCAGAAATTCAAGATGGCCGCCATGGCTAAAAACAGATTTTAAAAAACGTTTGTAGCGACTACTTCTTGAAAACTGTAAGTGATATTGATATGGGACTTTTTCTAAAATTATCAGCATGATATTATGTTGATCCGTGTCGAAAATTATTTTGATTCGACATTTAACATAGGCACCAGTGGCCATCTTTGTTTACATAAAGTTTGTATAGAAATTTTTTATAAACAAATCAAGATTGCCATATGTCCCTTTAACTAAGATAATATTGCAGAAATAGATATAAAAACAAAAATCAGTATATGATATTTATTTAATAACCGGATTGATATTTATTTCATGCATTTGCCTATATAATGAATATATATTGTTTAAATATATATGTATTTGGGGGGTTCTGGCTCAAAGCTCTCGTTTCACTCGAGTTTTATCCAGAAACCCCCAAAATACATATATATATATAAACTTCTACCACAAGGTGCTGAAATAAGCTGAGCCAGAGTTATATTCTGAGATTTTTTAATAAAAGTTGAAATTTACACCTAAATCACCATGAAATGAAATGGTGATTTACTTGATTTATCAAAACTTTTTTTAGAATAGGGTAGTGAAGATTGTAAGTTTAAATTTTTTTAATAGTTACTAAAATAGTCTGTTTTTGTAATATAATTATAAAATATTTCTTTAATACAAAACAAAATTTGTTGATTTGTTATCAAAATTTACTCAAATAAACAATTCTCCGACCTTGAATACAAAGGTGGTGGATCATACTCAAACACACTACTAAAACAATAAATCACACACTTTTTAGACTTTTTTGTAAGGTTGCCATTGCTTCCTTTTTTCCCTGCTCCACTAGTTCTTTGTTTTGAACTTCACTAATTTCAAGTTTCTTTTGTTTGATGTCCTGTTTCAAATTATAGTATCTCTCCAGTTCATCCAGAACCATCTTGAACTCTTGCTCAGTCATTTGTGCATCACTCAACGCTTTTGATATTAACTGCTTTATACTATTTAGCTAAGACTCTGCCAAAGTTTTTATTTCATGATGTTTTTGAGCTTTTGCATTAAGCTTGCGTGTGATAAAATTAATACAAACACCTTTAGTCCCACATACTATTGCTGCTATTTCCAAAGGTAACAAAACTGGAACAACAAATCCAATCCCAGCCATAATAACACCTGCAGATATTAAGGTAGTGTCAATTCCATCTGTGATATTAATACCACGTTTATATTTTTTATAAAGAGACTTGCGTGTGTCTCGCTCTGTAATTAACTTTTGTTCAATCTCTGAAATTTGTTGTAATCTATAATTTTGTCCGTCTTTCACTGGCACCGGTCCGTCTTCCACTGGCAACGGAGGATATCTACTTGGTGCTGTCGGTGGCTTCATTTTTTTTAATAATAAAAAAAATTCAATTAATTCAATTAATAATGACGCCACCGTATTTACAGCGGTAGCGTTGGCAGTCTTGCATATAAAGCTAATGACAGAACCAGGACTAATATCCAAAGGTATATCAAAGTTATCGTGTTTGCGCGGGATGATGTTAAGCTTTATACCATAATTTGGTTTTTCAACATCATTAACAGAGAGTATTACAGATACGTCACCAACTAGTCGTTCACTCGCCAAACCTATTCCCATAATACGTCCACGGCGTGTCATTACATACCCCACATTTGGTTGTGCTCCACCATTACCAAATGAGAGTACTCTATTCAATACAAGTGAACCCTTAGCCTCCGCACATATTGTAATAATCCCATATTTAAGATTATTATCTTTATCTCTTAGCTGGTTGAATTGGTGAACAATAGGCACAACTCGCCTATGTAAATCTAAAACATGATGGGTTAAAGTTTCTAAGTCTTCTGTTTTTTTCAGGTTTTGTTGCTCCAAATATACTCATTGTTTTTTGTTTTTTTATAAAAAATGTATTTTTAAATAACTTCTAAAACACAACTCATAGGGAAATTGTGATTATTTATCTTTTCGCCATGCTCATCTCTGACTTCTACTTTTAATTCAGAAATTGTACCACCCGAAAGACAGCGATATTCAGGATAAAAACGTATATATACAATATCCCCAAACTGCTTATTTACCACTGGCATAACTCCTATAATAGTGTTTGGCACACCATTGAAATAATTACTACTCGTATTAACTTGTTCCAGATGAGTATATAGCTGTTTATAAGGAGCTAAATCAATTGATTGTTGTCCAGTATGAGTACCTGTCAACCATTTCCTGTCCTTGAATCCCAGCATTTTTGAAAGACCGCTTGATAATCGTGTCTCTGTTGGCGTCTCTAAAGAGGCTATACCATTATGCGTATCAACGGTTAGAGTAATATTTAGTCCTTCAAATATATCTGCCAACTGTTGAAAGTTATAGTGTCCATCTGGTATATGATGCGTATCATCTGGGTTTTTTCTCTTTATGACTTCATGATTAATATTATACCAACCGATAGTGTATATAAAACTCTTTAATCCAACGCGCTTAGTTCCATCTCTATTATCGATATACTGTTGTAAATTAATAGTGTTGTCTATGTTTGAAATTGTATGAAATATTTTTTTTAATATATATAAAAAATACAAATAAAAATGATTTCTAAAGAATTCAAATATAACCCAGATGCCCAATATTCAAGTACTTTCAGCAAGAAAGTAATAGATATAATAAATCAAAACATAGTCATTACATCAAACGGTAAAGGCTTTAAGGCAACATTCCCCAATGTCTTTGAAAAATACAAACTCCCATACGTTAAATCAGATGCTATAGTCCAAAGCTGGGAAACAGACTGGATGTTATTTTGGCAGAATCAGTTGAATTTTGCTATTTGGTGTGCGACAACTGGGTGTGGTATTGATTTCAACAATCATCTGAAAGCTGAAGTCCTGGTTGGTTCGTTATTTCGATTTCATGTCTATTACCAAGTTAGAAGAATATTATTTGAGATGAGTGTAGCAATGCCGCAAGACTCAAATTGGAATGCGTTTAATAACACATATAACCGAAACGCATACGAGAGAATATGCAAGGAGTTTAACGTTGACTTAAATTCAGACTGGATACAGAAACAAATGTAAAATGATGGTCTAGGAACAATTTATAATTACTGGACAAATACTGGTTATCATCCTTTGATAAATTCTGTATACGACAACAAAACGATGAGTTTCACAGTCTATGAGAGTGATAAAACATACCACATTGATTACATTGCACAAGGATCTGAGGCTGACAATAGTTGGTCTACTTTTATACTTGATAGTTCATCTGGTTTCACAAGAGCTGGGGTAGAACGCATCAATGACAGCATAAGAACATACTGCTGGGCAATTCTTGGCTCACAATCACAAACAAGAACAGATATACTTGGAACTGGAACGGCATTTGATGCACAGAAACAATTTCTGGCAAATGTAGAGGACGCAATAAACAGTCCCATTGACTTGCCCAGTCAAATTTCAAGATATGAAACCACCCTAAAATATGCAAAGTAAATTTTGTCTATGGAATTGGATTGTACATGTCTCCGAGTGACATGGAGTTGAGAATTGGAACAATACAAGACTACAATAATGAAATTGTAATAGCAACCGATGCACAAGCATTCGGATTGAATAATGATGTTAATATAAAATCAGTACCGCCAAAAATTATTCAACCTTTCCAAGGCACCACAACAAAGACATTTTTACCGCAACATTCTGACTTTGATAAATCATTGATACATAAAAGTGTGGAGTATTTAAACCCACCAGAGATGAAAAAATAGCGATTGAACATGAAAATAACAAAACAACTATAATTGTTGGTACTATAGTAATAGGTCTTGCTGCATTACTTATTTACGAGATTTACTGAACCACTCTTTGGCTGCCACATACAACAACCCGGAAACAAACACAAGCAAAGCCCATAGATTGTTACCAAGCCAATTAATAACATTACCTGTTGCAGATAAAAGCCATGATACTATTGCACCAATAACTCCTGGAAGTGCTGCAGCAGCTTTTTCAGCTAAACTAGAGAGAAGTTTACCAAGATTACTTAGTTGTTTTTTTATCCAGTCCTTGACACTCGATGGATCAGGTTTTGGAGTTGGCTTTGGAGTTAACGCAGCACTTGATGTGGGAATAATGGCCTCAACTAAAACCCCAATAATCATACCAAACGCAGTCAAAATACTAACTATTGTTATGCCTTGCTCTCTGAATAATGTTTTTGTTCTCTCACCCAATGTTGTGTCTTCTTTTAACACCTTATTTATAGTTTCTTTTATCCTGTTTATTTGACTGCGTAATGCTTCTTTGTTTTCAGTCGCCGCTTCAAGTCGTGCACTTTTTTCATCTTCTAAGTTTTTTATTCTGTCACGTATGCGCTCTTGTTGAAACTCATCCTCCTGCCCGGGGGTGCTAACCTGTTCTAATTTTTGTTTTTCTTTTGTTATATCTTTATCAAGCTCAGTGAGCTTTGAGAGATTATTAGTAAGTTCTCCACGGAAGCTTTGCAATCTCTTATCTAAACCTCGTATCTCTCGCAGTGTTAGATCTCCTGGTTGAACAGCAGTTTTAGGATGAGTTTCATTCATATTACTCAAATCACTCTCAATTATATTTACAGCATCTACTGTATTTTGTACATCTTCAGTTGTTGAAAAACTTTGCATTGGTATATTCTCTGCAGCGATGGTATCTCTTGTTTTTGGCAAGGCTGCTAATTCTGCCCTACCCTGAGCCTTTCTTTCACGTGGAACTAAATAATCATACATTTTTAAATTATTTTTACCATGTTTTCTAAGTAGAGTGTCCAGCACATAAAACTTGATTGGTTCGTCTGGGTTATTTCCCCTGTAATAGGTAAGTGGAACATCATCCGTCTCCAACTGAACTGCATATAACATTGTTCTACCGATTTCGTCCTCAGCCACTCTGAAATCATCTTTATAATCAATTCCGCTGATCTCAGCATTAACTTCAGTAAAAAATTGATCTACTAACCACTTTTTTTGTGTGAGCTGTTCTTTTGTTTTATCTTCCCCTTGAAGCTGATCAAGATAGTTTTTTTCATTTAAAATTTGTCTCTGGAATTCTAAGCCAGGTTGTATAAATTTTGATTCTTCATCATACAGATCACTTACAAGGACATCATCATCTACAACCTCATATTCAAATCCTCCTTCAGCCATTGTTTATTTTATTTAATTTTAAAAAATATATTTAAAAAATAAAAACAATGTCAGCTTACTGAAACAAACTTAACCCTCATAGAAAACTAAGAGAACCTCATGGTGCCAAGGGCATCCGCACAAGTGTAGTAATAACTAATAATCCATCAACAATAGACCAAAACAAGCAACTGCTTGTGAGATTTCCAAATCTAAGTACTAATGATGCGATAGTTCCACGTACTGCTCGTCTTGCCTTTGAAATAGAACTTTAAAGCAGAACAGACGCCACTCTATACCAGAATCTGGGTAGAGCAATTGTGAAAAAAATGACAATAAGAATAAGTGGCAATGAAGTCATGTCAATAGATGACAGTGATATATATCATTGTTATGTAGATTTATGGAAAATCCCTACCGAACGAGTAAACATAGCTTACCAAGGTATTGGTAAAGCAAACATGCTAAAACATAGAGTTGGTGCGGGAGATGCTTCCTCAGACACCGAAGATGAAGCTGTAGCAGCAGCTTATGGAAATAGATTTTGTATTCCACTGGACTTTGAAATGTTAGAAAGTCATATGCCATTTTATCAAGCGGGGCTTGGTGATAGGTTAAAATATGAATTAACGTTTAACAATTATAACAAAGTTATCAAAAGCAGTGATGCTGATGCATCTTATGTAATAAAAAATATCTGCTTGGAATTTGATATGGTTAGTGATTTTGAATTAGCCAGACAAATAAGACAGCAAACCAATGGAAGATAGTATTTATGTATGATCGTATCTTGCGACATAGAATAATACAAGCAAAAAGATCTGATACCCTTTGGAATATCAACATTAATGTACCAGCACGGAGCATGAAAGGTATTCTAATGCTGTTTGAAGACCCAGAAAGAACAGACACGGAATCCTTTTACAACCCAACGATTGAAAAGGTTGAAATGACAATAGAGGGCGTACCAAATCAGTTGTATAGGCAGGGCATGAGGGCATATCAACATTGGGATGAAATCAACAAATATTTTGCCTTGACATCAAAAAGAAACAAAGAGACAGACATAGTGGAAAAGGACTTATACTTTACCAATGTTTCTCTTGAGAGCTATCTAACAAAATCATATGCTTTGTGGCTTGACCTTAGAACATGTGATGACAATTTATTACACGGCAGTGGAAGAAAAATATAAAACGGCAGTGAAAGCATGACGATACTAATAAATAAAAAAGCAGATGCAGATCAATCTTTAAATATTTATCTATATATTATACAAGATGCGCAAATCAATTTTGAAGATGGAAGATTCAAAGAAGTACGTACAAAATATCCTCAATATCCACACAGTGCCATTATCTGTGGTCAGACAGGCTGCGGTAAAACAGAGTTTGTTCTTGACATACTTGAAAAAGAGTATGTTGGAGTTTTTAAACATATAATTATATTGTGTCCAACCATAGAGTGGAACGAGGCTTATAATCAGTAGTGTTATTTTTTTACTGGTCCTTTGGGACCAACGAGCCCAATATAAGTGGCTTTAAAGTAGAATACCGCTTAAGCCGGTGCTAGGGGGCGTGATAAGTGTTGCTTTTTTCATTACTTCTCATGAACAGACTCAATAAAACCGAGTCTGTTGCTTTATTCTCTGAATTGTGTTTGTTGCTCTCAAAGGATCACCTTTATCAGTATTTATTAACATGCACACTAGCGTTCGTTTAGTGCAGTGTGGCAGCTGTAAAAAGTCTCCCCGTGCTACGAATCAGTAGTGTTATTTTTTACTGGTCCTTTGGGACCAACGAGCCCAATATAGGTGGCTTTAAAGTAGAATACCGCTTAAGCCGGTGCTAGGGGGCGTGAGAAGTGTTGCTTCTTTCATTACTTCTCATGAACAGACTCAATAAAACCGAGTCTGCTGCTTTATTCTCTGAATTGTGTTTGTTGCTCTCAAAGGATCACCTTTATCAGTATTTATTAACATGCACACTAGCGTTCGTTTAGTGCAGTGTGGCATCTGTAAAAAGTCTCCCCGTGCTACGAATCAGTAGTGTTATTTTTTACTGGTCCTTTGGGACCAACGAGCCCAATATAGGTGGCTTTAAAGTAGAATACCGCTTAAGCCGGTGCTAGGGGGCGTGAGAAGTGTTGCTTCTTTCATTACTTCTCATGAACAGACTCAATAAAACCGAGTCTGCTGCTTTATTCTCTGAATTGTGTTTGTTGCTCTCAAAGGATCACCTTTATCAGTATTTATTATAAAAATAGATCCTGGATAGAAGATGTAAGACACCCGAGAGATAAAAAATAACAATTGTCAATCCCGTTAGCAACGGCAAAGAAATGCTACAAGAACTGTTGCGTTTATTTTTCAAACAATATGCTGGCAAGCCCACATTATACATCATTGATGATTGCTCCGCCACAAAAGAATTAACAAAGAAAAAGGATATGTTATCAGAGTTGGCATTCTCTGGTCGTCACGCTAAACAATCAGTGTGGGTCATTTCACAGAGATATAATTCTGTATTGAAAGATTTGAGGGAGCAAGCAAAATGGTTGTGCATGTTTTACACCAAGGTCAGAGATAGTTATGAAAATTGTTTAAGAGAAAATGATGTTATTCCAACGCTGGAAGAGAGAACCAGAATAAGAAAAGCTTTAGCAAAAACTAAATATTTCAAGTTAATATTGAGGACTGACCAACCAACTGGCTTTGGGTTGAATAATTTTTTTAGCATCAACATTTCCTTTTCCCAATTTGGAAAATAAAAAACTAGAGCAGGTTAACACCAACGCACCAACCAATGCACCAACCAATACCGGTACAACAGCACTAACCATGTTTTTCTTTTTACGGACGTGTTGTATCGGGGCTTGTAAAAAATCACTTTTTGAAACACATATACAATATTCTACGCCATCCTTTGTCACAGAAATTACAGGCATTTCCTGTTTTTCATGGGCACCTTTTATATACGCCTGTAAAAAATCACTTTCTGAAACACATATACAATATTTTACGTCATCATTTGTCACAGGAATTACAAGCGTTTCCTGTGCACCTTTTATATTTTTGTCATAATCACTAATCTCATCGTCTGTTATTGTTCTCATTTTCAAATCCATTTCTTTATATAATATTTTTTTATTATTACAAAATATATTTATTTCATAATATCCGCAGGTATAATACCGTCGAATTATTCCTTTTTTTACAACTGTTGCTAATAGTAATACTAAAAGCAAAGTAGCAATGTTAATAGCAATACTGACATGAAAATATAATGAAAATATCGGGGAATATAGTAATGCTTATAGCATTGCTCATAGCAAATTAGTAATGTTAATAGCAATGCTTGCAGCAAATTAATAATGTTAATAGAAAAAATAGCAATGTTAATAACAATGCTATTAAAAATACTAACAATTACTAGTTGCATAAATATCGCAGCTGGTTGTTTTGTATTTTATATTTATTTCAAGATAAAAAATAAGATTACTAATATAAAAATGAATGCGGAAGAACTTTTACAAAATATATCGGAACAGACGGAACCAGATGATTCAAAGCAACAAGAAACAAAAAAAGAAAGATTATCAGCCATAGTGGCTGGTGGCGGTAGTCGTCAATATTTGGGTAAAGACATAAAACTCACAAATATAGATAGCATGCCCCCGGATGAAATTAACAAACTTTACTGCAGATATGAAGCACGGCTAGGTGCAAGCATGACCAAGACTTTAGGCAATTCTTTTATTAACTTGTATGTAATGGGAGTATCAAAATAGTTCAATGTAATCAATCCACCAAAACTGACAGAAGATTTTGAGGAAGACCCATTTATTAATCATGCTTTAACAAGTGCTTGTTGTGAGTTGTATTACAGGTATGGGATGTGCTTAGCGCCATTTACAGCAATACTGACAACTGTTAGACATATTGATTTTAATAAAAATAAAAATATAGATAATATAAATGGAGAACCAAGAGAGTGAAGTTATACCTGTTGAGGTTGATACACAATCTGCTAAACAAAAAGTAAAAAATCCAAAACGAATAGAGGCTGGAAAAAAAGGAGCAGCGGCAAGGAAGGCAAAGCGTTTGCTTCAGGATGCACAAGATGCTGCAAAGCAAGATGCAAAGCAAGATGCAAATGAAATAACAAAAATAACAATAGGTGAAGAGGAACCAGAAAAAATCAAAATAAATGTATACAAAAATTATATTCCACCGTGTGTGGTTTTATTAGGCATTGCTGGGTTGGGTTTGTATATTTATAACAAAAAATCTGTTGCTACACATGTTGCTACGCATGTTGCTACACAACCTCTTGCCACTCTACCAAAAGACCCGTTTGATTTTTAATAATTTATTTTAAAAAAATAATCATATAAAAAAAATGGCAACAAGTATTGACGGAAAACAAATTGTAAATATGGTGTATCACGCTGGAGTGGAAACACTTCTAACTGTTGGATATTCTGAGATTGGCAGAAAACTACTAAAAAGACCAGCACCTAAAGTAGATTTTAATATGACAGATGTTGGGATGCTGTCTGTGGATATAATGTTAGCAATGGCTACAAATGATATGTTGATAAAGCAAGGTATTATTCCTGCGGATATTATGAAATAATTTAAAAAAATATATATAAAAAAATGGCAAGTGCAGTAGCAATGATGATAGGTGGCACATTAACAAACGCATTGGCGTTTAGCGGTTCAAATTATTTCTTTTCAAAAATGGGAAGTCATTCAGATGAGGAAAGACAAAGGCATGACAAAGCAGTGGAACAATTGGAAGCAGCACAATCGGCATGGAATAAAAAAGGAGCACAGAGATTAGATTTTATTAATAAGCAACTGCAAAAGCAGCATCATGCAGAGCAGACATTTGATAATGTGGACCAGGCTATGAAGCAGTATTATTACATAACTGGTAAACAGTTGGCGGAACCGGAGCCTAAGTTGAGTGATTTTTATACACCATCTCCGGATCAACAGAATAGAGAAATTACGTTTATTGTGGTGGGCATGGCTGCAACTGGATTTGTGGCGTATAAATTGATTTCATAAAAAAATATAGTTTAAAACTATAATTACTTTGGAATGACTAAGTTATATGTTTTTACTTTGGAATAACCTTTGGAAAGACTAAGTCATATGCATGATACCTAATTTTTTTCGTTGTTCATACATGGTTTCAATCCAAGTGGTCGAATATAATATGGTGGCTTAGCACTCTTCTCTATTTTATTTTTGAGATGATCAGGCGCCAATACTTCACCGTTATCTAATAATGTCAATACCATGGATGGACCATATTGAGTATCCATTATTTTTGTAATAGTGTATATTTTATTTATTTCCAAGTCTGTCCATTTCTTTGTGCTATATTGATTTTGCTCTTCGATCAGTTCATCAAATCGTGCAGTTGTGATTTCCATTTTTTTATATAGTTATATATTTTAATCTTTAATAAAAAAAATGGAAAAGATTTATTACAGCCCAAAAGGATTTTGGAGAGGTTACTCAGCAGTTAAAAAATTAGCAAAAAAGGCTGGTGTCAGTGAAAAACAGGCATTAGAATTTTTAAAGAAACAAGCTGTGTGGCAGATTTATTTACCCGCACCAAAGAAAATCGTTCGACCCAGGTTTGATGTTTCCACTAAGAATGAAGTGCATCAAGCTGATTTGTTATTTCTGCCGCATGACACTTTCGGCTTTGGTGGTGGACGCAAGACATATAAATATGCGTTGACTGTGGTTGATATTGCGAGTAGATACAAAGAAGCAGAGCCACTGACTTCCAAGGATAGCAAAGAAGTTGCCAAAGCATTTGAAAATATATACAGTCGGCATTTAAAATATCCAAAGTTACTACAAGTGGATCCAGGCAGAGAATTTATGGGTGCAGTATCGCAGTTGATGGCGAAACATAATGTAAATATCAGACGAGGCAGAACAGAGATACATAGAGACCAAGCTATAGTGGAAGGATTTAACAGAACATTAGCTGAAAAATTGTTTGGTTATCAGTATGCTAAGGAAATAGATTCCCAAAAACGCAACAGAGAGTGGGTAAAGAGATTACCAGAAGTTGTTAAAGCAATAAATGTAGAGACAAAAAAGCCCCCTCCTGTTGAAACAAAAACATTAAAAGAAGATCCTATCTGTATGAATGCAAGTGTAAGATATTTATATCAACCTGGGGAACAAGAAGGCGGAAGACGCAGAGCAACTGATCCAATGTGGAGTGGAGATATTCACAAGATTAAAAGTTATATGGTGACGCAAGGCATAAGAGTATATTATTTAAAATCACCAGCACCACAGAGAGGATTTGTCAAAGAAGAACTACTTATTGTTCCTGCTGATACCCAAACGCGTTTATAAGTTTTTGTAGAATCCATGTGCATCAGTTTTAATACCGTCTGGTGCTATGTATCGTTTAGAGTAAAATGGTGACAGTGTTACTTTGTTTACTTTTATACCATATATCTGATGCTTTATTGAGCGTATCATATTCATTTCATGGGGTGTATTTTTTCTTGCCAAACAATGCATCCTTGTAGTTCTCAAAGTTGATATGTTTTTGCATTACATATTTTTTTACTCCCTTTGCTTTCCTAATAATCTGCTCATTCACTTTCAAAATAGAATTTTGTTTGGATCTTAATCCAATATCCTCATCTTTCATTGCTTTCTTAACAATCTGCACATCCGCTCTCAAAATAGAATAAAGTTTGGATCTTAATCTAATATTCTTAGCTATATACTCAGCTATAGGAACACCAGGACTTTCACCTTTCATTTTATCTATTACTTCCTTGATCATCTGCTCATCCGCTCCCAAAATAGAACATAGTTTGGATTCAACTATAGGAACACATTGATCTTTCATTTTATCTATTACTTTCTCAATCGTCTGCTCATCCGCTCCCAAAATAGAATATAGTTTGGGCCTTAATTCAATATACTCACCTATAGGAACACCAGGACATTTATCTTTCATTTTATCTATTACTTTCTCAATCTCTCAATCATCTGCTCATCCGCTCTCAAAATACAATATAGCTTGGGTCTTAATCCAACATACTCAGCTATAGCAACACCAGCACATTCATCTTTCATCTTGCCTATTACTTTTTTATTTGTATTATCGTGCAGTGGATGGTTTTGCGGATAATCACTCAAGTCATACTCATCTTTCATTTCAGCCATGTCTTTGTACACATCTTCTGTTTTGATATCTACCAGCAATCAGTCAGTGTCTGTGTATAATAAAGTACAGTCATCTCTGTACCTTTTCTTTAGGGTATTATAGTACCAATCATACATCAAGTGCTTTGATAAATCTAATACTGACATCCCAACATAGATTGGTTTGTTTAATGTTAATTTTGTTTTGTTTACGTGTATTGCTGACAATTCATCTGAAAACTTTATACGCCTGTTAAAGTTGGGTTTGGCTAGTATAATTCTTATCTATTCATTTTCAGAGCCGTCAGTTCTGACTAGTTTTATATCAGTCCGCTTACGTAGATTTTCCATTGTTTTGCCAAACACAGAGTTGTTCATAAGTTTGTAAAAATCTTTTTCAAATTGTGATTTAGTTTTTTTCCTAAGTTCTGTGTTTAGGTTTATGTATGATGCCATCCATGGTTTTTCATTAAATTCTACTACTCTGTGTATTTTCTTTAGTTTCATGCCTAAAGATAAATACTGTTTCAGGTTTTTGTAATGTAACACATATTTTTCTTTGTCCATAAGATTGGGAACTAGTTGTTCTATATTTATCATGCTATTATTTTCCAACAGATCTGTCTGGTATTCAGGCAATCATTCTTTTTTCACTGCTAATCTTTCCGATGCAAGTGGATAGTCATTGTGAGCTTCATTAAGTTCTTTAGGATATTCCAAATCAACTTCAAGTATTTGTCCTTTGCCAGGTTTTGGTTTAAAAAATGCCCCACTCTTGTTTCTGGCTTTCCAAACAAAGCCAGAATATGGTAGTGGCTGACTCATTGAATGTCCATAAAGGTTATTAGCGTCATAATACATTAAGTGGCTGTTCTCCTTGTCAGGGTTATAATCAGCTACGTGTGGATTGTTTGCTTTGGCATATCTTTTTGATACCATACTTATGCCACCTCGCATTCCTTTTTCTATGAATAAGTGCATGTCAATGTCTGTCAAAAGTTCTAATTCTATTTCTGAATGTTTAAGTAAAACATCCCAAGATAATCCAGGTGCTGTATAGTAATGTAAAGCATCAAGTGTGTATGCATTCATACATGTTTTCTTAAAAGTTTGAAACACATCTGCTAACAGATTTACATCAGTTTTTAGATAGAGATCATGATAGTCTCCAAGAGGTTTACAGGTAAACTCTTTCCATATTTTTTGAGCATGTTCGTAATCTTTGAGACTTATACTTTCATCTGTGAGTCTACTGTAAAACTTGTCTATAGGTGGCAATTGTGTTTCCTCAAATCTTTTTACACTGTCGATATATTCATACGGGTAAACACCTTTCCGCAGAATTAAATTTGTTTGTTCTCCAAACTGATTTTTGGTAATTTTGAAATCAGATTTATCCGTAGCATCAACCAATTTTTCCAGAGGCGAAGCCATAAACTGAAAGCTATCCAAGAACCTAAGTTGTCCTATGCTAAATGATATGTATTTTTCAGCATTGTTTGGGATGCATGTAATATTAGCTGACATTTTATGTATTTTTTGCATGATGAGATGACTATCATATCCTTTGAGGTTATGGAATACAACAGGGATGATTGTTTTATTTGGTTTTATTTTCAGTTTCAGGTTACAGTTTTTGTGTGCTGCGCCTCTGTATTCACCTGTAAAATGACAGTGGTCTCTTACTTAACAGTTTTTATCTTTTCCTATTTTATTATTACATATCCAACATTGTGTTGCTTTTTCATGATCTTCCTCATTTTGTTGTGTCATGATTAATGGTTTTGGTTGAGCAAATATATAATTAATGTTGATCTACTCACATTCTAAGTGATTTAAAAACTTTTCAACAACATCTTGACCTCTGTAAATAACAGGTTCTTCATCTTTGCCATCATATCTAACAACTTGGTACCCAAATCCACAAGCTTCGTGTATATTTTGAATTTCGGATTTCTTTCCAAATTTGATTGATTGCGGTTTGATTATACTCTCCTCAATATCTTTTGGTTGTTCTGATATGTGATATGGGAAAATGGTTATCTTTTTATTTTTTCCTGTTATGATATATCCATAAACATTAAAAGCAAGATTGTTTTGTTTTTCTACTTTGGATATTTGAGAAATTGGAGTGGGAAAGTCAATGCCATCTTTTTTCAAAAACGATATATCAGGATACTTTGATAATCTGTCAGAATTCTTTTTAGCAGGATTAAGAGCAAAATTTATTGCATGAAAAAAACATTTATCATCATTGGTTTTTACGTTTATTATTGCTTTCTTGTCAGCTAATGCTTTGGTTAAAGGAATATATGAAGAACCTTTCCAATCCAGATGCTGTATTTGTAAATCTTTCAAGATCCTCTTGCATATAAGCACATGCTTCATCATAAAACTCATTTATTTTTTCGAGGTTTGAGATTGCATTTTGTTCACTGCGTAATACTGCCGTGGTATATTTTTAGGTAGCACCATCGTCTTTAAATAGATTTACAGTGAGACCCAATTGAAACTTTAATCCATTCATCTCTGCTATCTCTTTGCTGATTTGTTTTGTGATAATGGATTTCTTATCACGAAATACTTTTTGAGGGTCTTTGTATTTCTTGATAGACATCTCGTATGCTTTAAAATAACCACATATTGGGTTGTCAACCAGTTTTAATTTTCTATCTTTAAAACCTTGTTTTAGTTCATTTAGAACATTTTCTCGTAATTAAGCATATTTCTGCTTTTGTTCATTTATAACATTTTCTTGTAATTTAACATATTTCTGCTTTTCTTTGTTACGTTGTTTTTTAGCACGTCGTCTCTTGCGTAAATTTTCTAATGTTTGGGAATCCTCTTTTAGAGTGTCCTTTGGAACTTCGTTAAGAGCATCTTACCCCTCTCTAAGCTGATCAATATTAATTAATCCGTCCCGGTGTAATTGTAAAATGTAGTGAACTTCTTTGGTACACATTTTTGTAATATATATTATATTATTTTTCTTTCTTAAATATAAAAAAATATTTATTATAACAAGAAAAAGAAAACACTAAGAAAATTGAAAACATTTGCCAATTTCTCAAAGTTGGATATCACGAGCCTTGTAAAAATAAAACAACAAAAGATTCAAACTATTGCAGTTTACATAAATTCAGATTAAAGCAAAGTAAAGTTTTACCGTGTCTAAAATGTGGAAAAGGTACAAGTGCAAAATATCAAATATGTGTTGGTTGTGGTGCTCATATAGTTAGATTAAGACATAGATACTGGGAAGTAGTAAAGCCATATAGAAATGTAATGCGGGAAAATCAAACTATATGATTTTCTAGTAAAAATTCGTAGTTTATTATATTCGTGTTTATTCGTTGATTTGGGTGTAATTTTGATAACAAATCAACAAATTTTGTTTTGTATTAAAGAAACATTTTATAATTATATTACAAAATCAGACTATTTTTGTAATATTTCTGGATCAAACTCGAGTTTAACGACTCATCAACACAGTATTATAGGGTATTTAGGGTCGCCCCCAGAGAGAATGGAAGGATATATAGTAATCCAGGAACCTGCGCCCTACACTTTAATGTTATTCTTTAACGTGTTCGGTGGATAGATTCCGATAAATGGATCTATCCAGAACGGTCTGCATTGTTAACACCTCCTCCACCCCCCCCCCCCCCCACCACCACCACACACACACACACACACCCACCACTACCCCCATCAACATCAACATCGGATGGACGATGCTAATGGGAAGTTTCCTGCCCACGAACACACTGACAAAACTCAGATGCGCCAGTGAGGTTTGAACCCAGTTCCTATATATTTTAAGTTCACGCCAGCCCCGTTTGCTTATAGAAACTGCATAAACTTTTGCTATACTGTACTGGTTGGTTACAATTTACTTGCACTTTCAGTTATGTTTATGAACGACTAGTAACATGCGATTTGAGATGGGAGCGCAAATTTAAAAAAACATGTCGACAACCAAAACTAAAAACACGAAAAAAACGCTTTTTCACATTAATTTTCAGACTTTATTTAGGGTCTAGGCATCAAACTTTTAAAAAAACGGGAGCGCCGGAAGACTCCCCGCCTGAATCTGCCCATGGTTAAAACCTTGACTTTAGAGCTATAGACCTCTGTCTCCTATGGGTTCGCTCCCAAGCGATGGCATGTCCGATGGAAAACTTCATCTAATTTGCCTCTGATGTTGCTATCCCAAAATAACCTAACAATAACGTGTTAGCGGGATGTTACCCCCGTTTCAATTCATTTCCCTTCAATCTTGACATGTTCCATTTGAGGGTCCAGAATGGGGGCCACTACCACTTTTGCATGACTATAAATAATAAATTAATCGAGTTTCAACACTACACTGATGTATCTTCTTCTGTATATATATAGTTACAACAGTGCTGTGTTACTGTCTCATCGTCGCTCTATAGACTGTTATTGTCACGTGGTCACTGGAGATTGTTATTGTAACGTGGTCGCTGTGGAGAGTGTTATTGTCACATGATTGCTGTATCGAATGTTAGTCACGTGGTCGCTGTGGAGATTGTTATTGTCACGTGGTCGCTGTGGAGATTGTTATTGTCACGTGGTCGCTGTGGAGATTATTATTGTCACATGATTGCTGTATAGACTGTTATTGTCACGTGGTCGCTGTGGACATTGTTATTGTCACGTGGTCGCTGTGGAGATTGTTATTGTCACATTAATGCCGTATAGACTGTTACTGTCACATGATCGTTGTGGAGACTGTTATTGTAATGTGGTCGCTGTATAGACTGTTATTGTAATGTGGTCGCTGTGGAGATTGTTATTGACACGTGGTCGCTGTGGAGATTATTATTGTCACATGATTACTGTATAGACTGTTATTGTCACGTGGTCGCTTTGGAGATTGTTATTGTCACGTGTCGCTGTGGAGATTGTTATTGTCACATTAATGCCGTATATACTGTTACTGTCACATGATCGCTGTGGAGACTGTTATTGTAATGTGGTCGCTGTGGAGATTGTTATTGTCATGTGGTCGCTGTGGAGATTGTTATTATCACATGATTGCTGTATCGAATGTTAGTCACGTGGTCGCTGTGGAGATTGTTATTGTCACGTGGTCGCTGTGGAGATTGTTATTGTCACGTGGTCGCTGTGGAGATTATTATTGTCACATGATCGCTGTATAGACTTATTGTCACGTGGTCGCTGTGGAGATTATTATTGTCACATGATTGCTGTATCGAATGTTAGTCACGTGGTCGCTGTGGAGATTGTTATTGTCACGTGGTCGCTGTGGAGATTATTATTGTCACATGATCGCTGTATAGACTTATTGTCACGTGGTCGCTGTGGAGATTATTATTGTCACATGATTGCTGTATCGAATATTAGTCACGTGGTCGCTGTGGAGATTGTTATTGTCACGTGGTCGCTGTGGAGATTGTTATTGTCACGTGGTCGCTGTGGAGATTATTATTGTCACATGATCGCTGTATAGACTTATTGTCATGTGGTCGCTGTGGAGATTATTATTGTCACATGTTTGCTGTATAGACTGTTATTGTCACGTGGTCGCTGTGGAGATTGTTATTGTCACATGATTGCCGTAAAGACTGTTATTGTCACATGATCGCTGTGGAGATTGTTATTGTCACATGATCGCTCTATAGACTGTTATTGTAATGTGGTCGCTGTGGAGATTGTTATTGTCGCTGTGGAGATTGTTATTGTCACGTGGTCGCTGTGGAGATTGTTATTGTCACATGATTGCCGTATAGACTGTTATTGTCTCGTGGTCGCTGTGGGGATTGTTATTGTCACATGATCGCTCTATAGACTGTTATTGTAATGTGGTCGCTGTTGAGATTGTTATTGTCACGTGGTCGCTGTGGAGATTATTATTGTCACATGATTTCTGTATAGACTGTTATTGTCATGTGGTCGCTGTGGAGATTGTTATTGTCATGTGGTCGCTGTGGAGATTGTTATTGTCACGTGGTCGCTGTGGAGATTATTATTGTCACATGATCGCTGTATAGACTTATTGTCACGTGGTCGCTGTGGAGATTGTTATTGTCACATGATTGCTGTATAGACTGTTATTGTCATGTGGTCGCTGTGGAGATTGTTATTGTCATGTGGTCGCTGTGGAGACTGTTATTGTCACATGGTCGCTGTGGAGATTGTTATTGTCATGTGATTGTGGTGTAGATTATAATTGTCACTTGATTGCGGTGTCGACAATTTATAAATAGCTGACATAATTACAGAAATATTTTTTAACAGTTGCTTTCGTTACAGAGATTGAATTTTTTATTATTATTAAAGGTGATTGATTCGATTTGTAGTGAGGTATTATCTTAAACCCCAATATTTTACATTAAATAAAACCCTTACCCTTCTATGAATGCATAATGGACTGTCCTTTTGTTAAATTTGGACCTTTCCATTTATTATACAAAGGGTTGTTTTGGAGAAATGACTGATGAGCAGCCAGAAAGTGTACACCCTGATCAGCCTGCGAGTTCTGAGTTCACACTGCATGCAAAGGCTATTGTGGTCATAGCATGAGCAGTATATCAAAGGACTATATGGTCGAGCATTTGTACATTTGTACATTTTCTTTCCAGCAGAAAAGTATTTGTTAGAAAATTTGATTATTTGTTTTGCTCGCCACGACTAATTTAAGTTATAGTTATTTGATTTTTAGCCGTCTGATAATTTTTAGCTGTACTTGCTGTAGGTCTTTGCGAGGGTCTTTATAGCAATGAAAGCTCGGACGAGTTCAAAACCCAGCCTGATTGTAAAGTCAGAGTTTTCCTGAAATTGTCCTGAGTGATTATAGCTTGTCAATATGACCATATGGTGCTTAACATAATTGCTAGCACCACATCAACATTAATCCAACTATAATTCAACGTTGTTTTAGCATTTGGTCTTCAACGTTGTTTCAACGTTTGGTTTTCAACGTTGTTTCAACGTTAGAATTTCAACGTCCAATCAACTTTCAAATCCAACTATAAATCAACGTTGATTCAACATTGGTACCTGACGTTGATTCAACGTTGATTCAACGTTGTTGTGCCCGCTGGGTTTTTAGTTAATGAATATGTAAATTATTCACTTTTTAATTAGCTTTACTCATAATTCTGTACAATACATACATGAACCACTCTGATTTTAATGTTGGAAAGATACGTTACTACTCTTTTTTTGTTGCGATCAAGACGGTTGTATAATTATATAAGTTTAAGAATGTACTATGCACAGCCGATCACTTGCGATGTTCACAACGCGCACTTTTTTCCCGCAATTCAAAGTACTAATTGATTTTGTATTGTTCTTGCCTTATACCTGCGTGTAAAATAGTTTAAAAAAAGTGTGTCCATTACCAATGGTGGATTCTTCTTCACTAGTGAGAATCCATTTCACTTGCGAAGACAAATATAGTTTTTGGAAGGTGGCTTTTCTTTGATACAGTTTTTGCAAGGTTGCTTTTCTTCAACAGGATACAGTCTACCACCGAAAATTAGGTATATGACTTTGCCTCAAAGAAGCTAATCAATCTTCTGAATTAATTCCGTTTCTGCGCCTGTTATAGCAAACAGAATAACAGAATGACAAGAATACATTTTACTCGTTATCAAGTGTGTCCTTTCAAACGAAAGATGGTGACGACAGTACCTCTATTTTAATTCCAAGAAATAAGGAACAGTCAAGTCTAATCGAATTGCTATGCTAATTTATTATTTTCTACAACTATCAATTTGTATTAATTGCATAAATAATTGAAATTTTCCCTTGTAAATGTAGGTGCACCCATAAAATTGTAGGTGCACCCATAAAATATACAGGTGCACCTACACTTTTTATAGGTGCACCTACAATTTTACAGGTGCACCTATAAATATGCATTGTTAATGAACAGGGTCAAAAGTCTCGTCCAATCACATTCCTTGTAACATACTGAAAACCGGAAGTTACAATATACCACTACACCGCTTATTGGAGGTTATAATAGCGTAAATGAGTCTCCATTGCCCTTCCATAGTAAAGTTAGAATGTTGACAACCTGTTAAAAACTCAAACCTCGTTAGAATTCTGGGAAACTTATTTTATCATGCAAATAAACATGTCTGCTATTAAACATCAACAAGGAAATAGGGGGTTTAATACCTTCTAAGAAACATTTCTTCAGTTGTATACTAACACCGGGTCAAAGGTCAACACTATTTTTACCCCTTGCAATTTCATACCCTGTCTACTTTCACTTCTCAAATTTATATCAAAAACTGTCAAAAACATGATGAGCTGCATTTTCAAATATCAACAACATGTCCAGAATACAGTTACAGCCAAAAAATAACAGGAAACTGCACTAAAAAAAGTTTTTAAAGAAAAAAAGATTATCACTATTTAATACAGAACTACTTTCGACTGCTCCAGGCGAGCACATCCGGCTGATTTAGTGGAATTAAACCTGGAAACTTGGCAACGATGGCGCATTATCGCGATTTTGTACGTGAATGTTTTCAAATGGTTAGTAACGAAGTGAGAACTTTAACTGACGCGTCTTAGCTAACCGGGCCACCGGGTACCCAATATCACAATACTCCTCCCCTGTTAGCTTTCAAGAGCTAACCCAAGCTCTTCCGATCTCTCAGACCCCTGGTGCCGCTTCACCGAATTAGCCTCGTCGCCAGTGAAATAAATCAACGGGCAAATGCAGGGCCCCTCACTTACAGGGCGAGTTCTCTACCAACTGAGCTAACCGGGCCACCGCCCAATATCGCGATGCTTCAAAACATTCTAGCTCCATCTTTTACTATCCTCGCTCTGTGACGGCTGCCTGTGACCCGACCATGGCCTTCCCCAGCCATTTATTGCGTAGCAGCCTGCGATCTCTTAACTTCTTAAAACAGACACAGGGGCGTAGCTACATGTACGCAAAGTATGCACCTGCGTACCCCTGTGGCAGGAAAATCCAGGGGGTGGGGCCTGTCTCCGGACTCCCCTCGGACACTAGCGTCTACGACGCTTGACTAAAAAAATTATCATGCATACAACCTAACAATTCCTGACTACGCCCCTGTGACATGCCGCGATTCCTTGTTCATGCGTGAGCGACGCCTTAAAATATCAAAAAAATCCCCTTGTATATAATAAAGTTAAAAGTGTTGGCATCCTATTTTATGTATGCAGTTGTGGAAATTTACTGCACCCCAGGTAACTAGGTCAGTAGTTGCCAAACTGGACTACACACACATGCTGCATGCACTTGTCAGTGAAATACACAGACGGTTTGTGTTTGCATACTGATTTGTTTGAATCTTTACTGCCATATAAATTCAAAGGATCTCGACAGTTAGATTTGCCATGTATTGTATGTTTGATCATCAAAGTAATAATTTGAATGAGTGATAAAATCAGTCCATTATTTTTTGATAATTATTAATTTTAACATGACTGAGTCACACAGTAAGCTTTCGCACCGCCGCAAAATAATCTGAAAACTGCCAAAATTGATGTGGTTATAACTATTGTTTAGAAAAAAATCAACTTAAACTTGCACCCATGCCTGAACGTCCAACTACATAAGCCGATTCTGAACCAAGAGAAAAAAAACTTGATGCAATCTTGATACTGTATACGGTACATTTTATGCCCAGCCACGAAAGTGGTGCGTGCATATAGTGTTACCCTTGTCCAGACGGACGTACGTCCTGTTTTTACATTCAGGTATTTTATTAAGTCAATTTCTCGGATATCAAAAGCCATACAGTTTTTTCATACACACTTACACACCTTGGTGGGGCCAGCAATTATAATATATTAGTAAATAACACATCATATGAAATGTGCAATTATTTTGGTAAAGATGAAACATCCAATCTGTTCGATCGGAACTGCCTCAGCTTTTTTTTTTCAAAAAAAATTATTTCCGATGATCTACGGAAATGAGCGAGTTTGTACGATTGCCAATCTGTTGTAACGAAACATATGTTTTTTACGCTTCTTATTTATTAACAGCTCAACCATATATTTGGGAATGGAGTCCCCTCACATAGACGACATGGTGTTTGTTGGTGGGGTATGCTTAGTCAAGAAGCACATATCATTTAGGCGTCTAGGTCGGCCCAGTATAACCAGAGTTATGGCCCTTTCTTTGTCAAATTTTAAATAAAAATGACTTGTTTGTCTATCTCTTCCCACATTTGTCCAATGATTGTTATGAAACTTTACGGGAAGCTTACCTATGATGTCAAAATTTGAATATCGTTTCGGTGTCTAAATCGACTCGGTATAACCGGAGTTACGGAACTATTTTCCTTTCTAATTTTATGTTTTCTGATTGTTTTCAGTGGGACATCCGTGTTCCATGGACTCATTTCTGTCTTTTGTGTCGCCTGCATAGCATGGCAGACACATAGGGATCATTTTGTCCATTGTCTGTCCGTCACAGTTTAACCTGCAACATAACCTTGGCCATAACTTGAAAAGTATTTCACTTATGAAACTTCACACACGTCTTCATCACACCTCAAGGAATGTAGTTAAATAAGTCCAATAACTCTGACTTTCATTTTGACAGCGTTATGCCGCTTTTCATATAACTTAATATCTGGTCCATAATTCATGAAGGATTTTACGTCTACACACTTTAAGTTACGCATGCACAACCGCCCACCCACACCCTCCCACCCCCATCTCACCTCAAGGAATGTATTTAAATAAGTCCAATACCTCTGACTTTAATTTTGACAGAGTCCAATAACTCTGACTTTCGTTTTGACAGCGTTATGCTCCTTTTCATATAACTTAATATCTGGTCCATAATTCATGAAGGATTTCACCCCGTCTACAAACTTTATAGTTACGCATGCACCCCCGCCCCACCCCACCCGCACCCCCGCACACACACCCCCCACAAACACCATGAACACAGAAAACCCGATTATTATTATTTCGAAGAACGATTGATACCCATTACATTGCACACATTGATTTGTTTTTACAGTAATTAAGCTTTTTAAAGCACATATAAAAACATGCACATGCATCTACATAAGCAGAATATAACTTGCCTTTTAATATTACACATAACATTTTGTTACTCCATTTTGTAAGCAACCGATGACCCTTTAGCGGGGCATTCGTGTCCCATGGACTCATTTTCTAGTTGTTTGAAACTTTCCCTTTTTATGACAAATATATGCTAAAATTCCCCTTTCTAAAGGCCTCATTCTCCTAAAATAGAGTGAGGGCATTGTCTTCTTGCTGTGTATTATCGTTGATTTTTTTCCTGTTTTGCGTGATTTCTGATTTTCATTAAATATTTTTTGTTTATAATTTCATTTGCTTTTCACAGACATCTTCTACCTCGCATTGCGCTGCAGCCACAAAGAGTCCATGGTATTGGTCCTCCACGTTACGTCATAACTAGAGAACAACTGTCATACTATGCTGAAATTGGGTTTTCCACTGAGGCAATGGCTGACCTCCTGCATGTTTCAAGATCTGTTGTAAAGAGACGCCTCAGGTAAAAAAATAAATAGTTTTCATTTGCAAATCAGAGCTGTAGATAATTTTTGACTGCAATGAGTATTTACACATCAGATTAAAAATGAAGGAGTAAAGGGAACTCGTTCATAGTAAACACTTGCTTTAAATAGTTCATGCTTTCAAAATGGATGTGAATTAATACATTTTACAAGAACCAACTATTCTGATTAAATGGAAGTTAAGTAAAAACAATAGAATCACTGTATGACCTTAATATTAGACACGTGATTAGAACAATTTTCATCATGTAACTATGGAATAAACTGTTCCACAGGACTATACATACAAATATAATACTCGTGATTTTAAAAGTTATGAGTCTTTGCAGTAACTTGATGAATAATGATACTCACATTTTTAAAAAAACTGACAGTTTTTGTAAAAAAAAGATGAGTAAAAAACTCAAAAACTCAGCTTATCTACAGTTCTGGAAATTAAACAAACCCGTATAAAGCATCAGGTTTGAACAGGAAAAAGTCCAATAAATTTTAAACAATGCCCTAAGTCTGTTGATCATTAAATATGTATAGAATGATTATGAAATTGTTTAATGAGTACACTGAAACCTTAAAAAAAACTTAGTTTGTTTCCTGTTTTCATACCGACCCTAAATTTGAGCCCCTATCCTAAAGTTTTTAGAACCTTACCCTTTCTATGGTGCATGTATGTATCTTAAATCCAAATACAAAACCTTTTTTTTTCTAATGTCTGGCGATACAAAATATTGCTATATAATTATCTGACTGTAAGTGCGGTATCGTTGTAGGTACTTGTCTGACTATAAAGTGTGTCTGTGGTCGATGGGTAAAGATGCTATTTGCATTTCACCGCTGCTTGTTCAAAACACACTGGCTTGACTTGTAAGTGAGAAAGTGTTGATTCTTACGAATGGTGGGAGGTATACGGTACTGGTTCTAACCAGGAATAAATAGGTGGTCTGCCTCTACCACTAAACAAAATTCGACAGTTGTGCATAGCCTTTAATGTGTTGGAAAATAATGATGTTAAACACCAAACAAATTGTCTGACTATACCATATGTATAGTGATATAAGTCTGACTGTATAATACACATTGCGATACTTGTATGACTGTATGATACACATTGCGTTGCTTGTCTGACCGTATGATACACATTGTGATACCTGTATGACTGTATGATACACATTGCGTTACTTGCCTGAATGTATGATACACATTGCGATGTTTGTATGACTGTATGATACACATTAATGACTGTATGATACACATTTTGTTACTTGTCTGACTGTATGATACACATTGTGATACTTGTATGACTGTATGATACACTTTGCGTTACTTGCCTGACTGTATGATACACACAGTGATACCTGTATGACTGTATGATACACATTGCGATACTGTCTGACTGTACGATACACATTGCGTTACTTGTCTGACTATGATACACATTGCGATGCTTCTATGACTGTATGATACACATTGTGATACTTGTATGACTGTATGATACACAATGTGTTACTTGTCTGACTGTATGATACATATTGCGTTACTTGTCTGACTGTATGATACACATTGCGATACTTGTATCACTGTATGATACGCATTGTGATACTTGTATGACTGAATGATACACATTGTGTTACTTGTATGACTGTATGATACACATTGTGTTACTTGCCTGACTGTATGCTATACATTGCGATACTTTTATCACTGTATGATACGCATTGTGATACTTGTATGACTGTATGATACACATTGTGTTACTTGCTTGAGTGTATGCTACACATTGCGATACTTGTATCAATGTATGATACGCATTGTGATACTTGTATGACTGAATGATACACATTGTGTTACTTGCCTGACTGTATGATACACATTGCGATACTGTATCACTGTATGCTACACATTGCGATACTTGTATGACTGTATGATACTCATTGTGATACTTGTATGACTGAATGATACACATTGTGTTACTTGCCTGACTGTATGATACACATTGAGGACTGTATGATACACATTGCGATACTTGTATGACTGAATGATAAACATTGTGTTACTTGCCTGACTGTATGATACACATTGCGATACTGTATCACTGTATGCTACACATTGCGATACTTGTATCACTGTATGATACGCATTGTGATACTTGTATGACTGAATGATACACATTGTGTTACTTGCCTGACTGTATGATTCACATTGATGACTGTATGATACACATTGCGATACTTGTATGACTGTATGATACACATTGTGATACTTGTTTGACTGTATCATACACATTGTGTTACTTGTATGACTGTATGATACACATTGAGATACTTAGGCTTGCCAGGGAATGATCAGTACCAAGCCTAGTTGCGCATGTTGTTGATGTCAGTCTATGCTAACACATTTTCAAGTCCACAGGACATTCGGTCAGACAAACTGGAATGTGTTGTCTGACCGAAAAGCTTAAGCTGAACCATATTTTTGTTAAAGCGCAATGAAATGGGTTTTAGGATGTAGGATTTTAGTTTTAAAATTGGACAGACACTCGATGGAAAATTACAAGCGATAAAACGTGGTCTCTGGTAGGATTTTAGTCTTAAAAATGGCCGGACACTTAAACCGCCTCGGGAATTTTCTGCCGGACATTTCAAAAATTTGCCTGTCATGTCCGACGGACCGACGGTTTTCACGGAGACTGTGATGTGTTCCCATCAAAGACTCCATATAGCCAGTAGTGTGATACAGGCCCTCTTGGGCCTCTTGTTTATTAGTTTAAACTTATTTATTTTACATCGATTGTAACGAAAGCTCTCTGAACTTATTTTAATCACTCTCGATGTCTTCCTGGGTAGAACCAGTACTAAGCAAATGCAGATATTAACTGCTCAGGGACACAACACATATGGTTATGGCGGGGATCGAACCCACGACTTTTTTTATCATGGGTCCAACACTCTACTACTATTTTATTATTGTTTATTATTCATACAAGAAATATTTCTTTACATTCGAAAATGTTTAAATTCTTTCTGTTTCTGTAGTTAAGAGTGAAGGGCCTGTTATGACTTATAACACCGGGTGGGAGTGCGCAGTGCTAGTAAATTAATAGCACTTCGGGAGGGCTGTTTTAAAAACCTCAACTGTCTCTGCGTGGACCCCTTTGACTTTGTGTTCCAGGTGGTTCCAATGTTCAGGCGTTTTCACGAAAAATGAATGTCTTAACTGCTCAGTTTTAAAAATTTTGATTTTCAGGCCTCTATCGTTGATTACAACTTGTTTATATAATATGTTGTCTGCGACAAAGTCAGTATTTTTTTGTTAATGTAATATGTCTTCGATTCCTCGCAGGTTGAATATATTCCTCTGGAGCAATAGCTGGTACTAGCCCCTCGACCACTTTGTAAAGAAAGACTAGGCGGATTGATGTCCGTCGATCCTGAAGTGATTGGAGGTCCAATGAGGCTAGCATGCGTCCCATGCACCCTTCATCTTTTGATTTATAAATCTTTAATCGTTTGTTTGTAATCTTAAGTTAACATGGTTAATATGTGCCGAACACGTTAAAGAACCATAGAAATCAATTCGCAAGTAAGAGTAGGGCAGGTTCCTGGATTCTCATTACCCATCTCTCTTTCTCTCTCTCTCTCTCTCTCTCTCTCTCTCTCTATCTCTTAGGGTCTAACACTTACTATATGAGGTCATTGTCTCTCAAGTGTCCTTAAACGTTAATCTCTTTCGTGTCCTCACAAGACCTCGTCCCCTCCCCCTCCCCAAACATGTCCCGATATGTCATATCTCTCTCTCTCTCTCTCTCTCTCTCTCTCTCTCTCTCTCTCTCTCTCTCTCTCTCACCTTTACTGTGTTTATTTGCAGTTCAAAAACATTCAATTTAATTTTCAAAGCATTATCAAAGTATACTAAAAAAGCTAGATCTATATAAATCAAGAGAAGTACACTCCCAATAGATTCGGATTTTATTAAGGCATATATAACATTATATAGGTACAGCCATGATTTGGGTTAAATGAAAACATTAACTGCACATTTTACGCATTGCTGTGGTGTACGATATATCGTATGTCAATGTCATGCCGGCTATTAATGGTATAGTTGTGTTATGGATACCCTTGTTTACGAAGGTGTCTTTATTGGGTCGGTTTGTCAATGCAATCGTGAGAATGATATCCGCGTGATATCTAAATGTTAAAGCTGTGGGTTGAAGTTTAGTGTATGACCTACTTAAAATTGAGATCCCCAAATAAGTCTGGATGAATTTCCTAAAGACACAAGTAAGGCTTTGTCCTGTTTGTATTTCTTTGAAGAAGAATTCAGTCAATGTCCTGTATGCATTTCATAGAAGTACGTCAACATCATGTAATGTTATAGAGTGAGGTTTGGTGCACCCTAGAACCTGGTTCAAACCCCTGCGGCCTTTTTTGCCACTGACCGTTCCAAGGCGGTAGCCCACTTGTCAACCCTTTATTGTTTGTGATTTCGTAATATCGCCTTTTATTCATCTTTAGTGTTGTTCTTTGTTTCTGTGTGTGTTTGTGGTTGACTGTCGTCCTTGAATGCTACTATTCCTGTTCTATTTCACTTTTTTTTTTAAATATTTTTTAAGTTTGGTAAACGATTCTCCTTGAAAACAGTTGTTCCATCCTAAAGCGACCTCTGTTTTATTTCCACGGTAAAAGGAATAGTATATCAAGCACGTATGAATTATAAACATACGGCTGTAGTTCATTTAAATACCATACTTTCACGTTAGATTATAATCAAATACTTGACATATTTAGATTGCTAATAAGACTTTATTAGACGTTTAAGAACTTTCTTTTATTCTGGAAGTAATCGAGCATAAATTCAACTTGTATTTTGATATTTATAATAAAGATGGCACTGTCAACAATTATTTAGATTACAAATGTAGAGGTACATTTAGTAAAATCTAAGATATTTTAATTATGTTCTGTTCCTTAATATTGTTGTATTACCTATTAATAAAATAAGACGAGTACGTGAACCTACATGTCCCTGGCACGAAAATATCATTTATATCTACCTGATAAAAATTCTATATTCGTATATATCTGGAGAAAAAAAGAAGAAATACGCAGAAAACTATCGGGTAAGGTAAATTATGCTGAAATTATCCAATTCTAGGTAGAAATACACTACTGTCTAATATATCTGACATTCTGTCATTGTGACAGACCGGTCGGTTACGGTTTGAAAATCTAGTGTACGTGTCCTTGACAGCAGTAGGTATAAACAACATACTGATAAAAAAAACAATCCATAGCACGCGCTAAAACATACTCTATACTATGTATACCTTCAGCTTATCTGTTTATCTAAAGTTGAGGGCTTGCGTGGCGCAGTCGGTAGCGCGGCGGATTTGTAACCGGAGGTCCCGGGTTCTATCTTCCGTGGTGCCACTGAGTTCCGTCGGTGTGTTCTTGGGCAAGACACTTTCCCTTAGCCTCGTCCTTCGGATGGGGACGTAAACCGGGCGGTCCCGTGTATCGGTCTATCCTCCGAGCACGTTAAAGAACCATAGGAATCTATTCGATAATAAGAGTAGGGCAGGTTCCCGGATTCCTATGTATCCTTCCCCTCTCTCTGGGGCGGCTCTAAATAACCTATACTGTGTTGATGAGCCGTTAAACAACATTCAATTCAATTCAATGATCTAGAGTTAGTACGAAGTATATCTGAAAATCCTAGAGAAGTCAATTCCATTGTTGTATCGGCGTAGGTTTACTACCACCAATTGCATGTAAACCTCCGAGGTGTGTACGTGTATCCGCGTAGGTTTACTACCACCAATTACATGTAAACCTCCGAGGTGTAGTCGAATGTAGTTCCTATAATAAAAAGTAATCCCTCCTTTTTTGAGGGAAAGGAGCATTATAAGTAGGTGGAAAATGCCCATTTCTTTTCGTTTTTGTTGTTGTGTGTACAAGAAACGTATTAATAGTTTTTTACTGGATAACTGATTAACAATTTTGAAATTTCGACTCCATGCTCCCACTTTGTGAGCAACTATCAATGAAAAAGTCTGTACCCTCGACCTGTGGTAAACAAACAAGAACTTTCTTACATGTCTTGTGACACCCACCTTTTCTGATGATTTTTCAAGTGGAAAATACGTTTTCTATGTGAAAATTACACTACTGCATTATCTATAATTGAGTTGAAGTTATAGCAAATCATTGATATATGACATTTTAACATCGGTGTCAATTCTGGAAAATAATTGTTGGTTTCATACCTGTATAGCTTTCATATTTGCAGTATTGATATTCTCATCAATCTCACAGATCTCGTCTTTAAAAACCAAAATCAGCTCTAGGCACCAGCGGTTTCCCGTTTAGAAAAAAATGAATCGGGAGATGACCATTATGTTGGTGCCTGGGAGTCATTTAGAAAGAGTTTAACAGAATAACAGAAACACAATGCATATACTAGCATCCAAATTCGTTTACCAAAACTGCGTCAACCAGATAAGTTCGTTCTACACCGTACCACAAATGTGCGAATATCTGTCAACTTGTGCTTATACTACACCGTACCGTGTTCAAATAGCCTTGGGTACACAACGTATCATCGCGACAATTTTCAAACTCATAAAACATTTACATTCAGCAAGTTATATGGTTAAAGGGTGTTTACATACACTCTAAATGGAAGGATTATAATATGTATGCACCTTATAGAAGTCAGAATGACTCTAAATGACTCCCAGGCACCAAAATAGTGATCATCTCTCGATTCATGTTTTTTTTTAAAGGGAAACCGCTGGTTGTGAGAGCTGATTGTGGTTTTAAAACCGGAGGTCTGTGAGATTGATGAGAATAATTCAAGACATTGAACCTTTCCTGATACTACAATAATGATTATATATAATATAAACGATGGATATGAAAACATCCAGGTGAAATAACTGGGCACCTACCTTCCGACGTAAACATTGTCCGCTATCTTGAAAATAATAAACCATACCAAAAAAAGATCTACACCGAAACCGTACTTGACAGTGAATTCTAAGCACAGAACATCTAGAACCTAATAAAAAACTCAGTGAACAAGTAAGGACCATCTAGTACATAACAAAGAACTCAATGCCCAAGAAGGAAACATCTAGCACCTAACAACGAACTCAGTGCCCAATTAGGGAAAATCAAACTCCTAATAAAGAACTCAATGCCCAAGTAAGAGACATCTAGCTCCTAATGGGGAACTGAATAACCATAACAGAACATCTAGCGCGCCTAACAAAGAACTGAATGACCATTTACAGAACATCTAGCGCCTAACAAAGAACGCAATGGCCAAGAAAGAAAATTCTAACATATAACAACGAATCTAATGCCCACGAAAGGAATATTCTAGCACCTAATAAAATAACTCAAGGCCCTGGTAAGTACCATCTAGCACCTAACAGAGCACTAAATGCCCAAGAAAGGAACATCTAGCACCTAACAACGAACTCTATGTCCAATTAAGAAAAATCAAGCTCCTATAAAGATCTCAATGCCCAAGTAAGAAACATCTAGCTCCTAATGAAAAACTGAATGACCATTACAGAACATCTAGCGTGCCTAACAAAGAACTGAATGACCATTTACAGAACATCTAGCGCCTAACAAAGAACGCAATGGCCAATAAAGAAAATTCTAGCACATAACAACAAATCTAATGCCCACGAAAGGAATATTCTAGCGCCTAACAAAATAACTCAAGGCCCAAGTAAGTACCATCTAGCACCTAACAGAGCACTTAATGCCCAAGAAAGGAACATCTAGCATATGATAAAGAACCCGTGCCCAAAAAATGAACATCTATCACCTAACAAAGAACTAAATGTCCGACTACAGAGCATGTAGTACCTAACAAAGAACTCAATGCTCAAGAAAGGAACACCTAGCTCCTAATAAAGAACTCAGTCTCCAAATACAGAAAATCTAGCACCTAATATTGATCTCAATGCCCAGGTAAGGAACATCTAGCTCCTAATATAAACTCAGTGCCCAAGTAAGGAACATTATATCACCTAACAAGAGCGCCGCCTAACGGGGCATTATAAGCCCGTTTCCTAAAGCTTTTATGTTAAAAGCATTTCCTAGGTGTCAGATCAATATAACCCTTACCTTTAACCTTCTAACAAAAGAAATAACTGATAGGGGATGTTGTTTAACCAAGAGCACTATTTGTATAAAGTTTCAAGACTGTAGATTAAAACAGTGACTAACAGCTGGGAAGGAATTTGTCATGATTAGGTCACAGTGACCTGACATGACCTACTAAGCTTAAAACAATAGGGGTTGTTGTTTTACCATGGATACTATTTATGTAAAGTTTCAAAACTGTAGGTCTAAAAGTTATAAGTTACAGTGAGGAAAATGTCTTAGAATTTAGTCATTTCAGTTCAATGTGACCTTGATGACCTACTGACCCCAAAAGTAATAGGCTTCCTCCTCTGACCAAGGACAATTCACCTATAAGTTTAGTAAGTATGGGTATCATATTTCCGGGATTGTCAATTGCCATATGAGGACATGATGACCTTGACCTTTTGACCTACTAACCCCAAAAGCAATAGGGTTCCTCCTCTCAGCAAGGGAAAGTATCTCCAAAGGTTCATGATTGTAGGTATTATACTCATGAAGCTATCACTTGGATTATGTACTGGTGACCTTGACCTTTGACCTAGTGAATTCAAAAGCAACAGGGTTTCCTCCTCTGACCAAAGGCAATGTACCTATAACGTGTCATGAGTGTGAGTGTTGTGGTTTCACAATTATTTGGCGGAATATGTATTTCCATATAAGGTCATGGTGACCTTGACACTTGTCCTACTGACCCCAAGGAAATAAGGTTCTTTCTCTTGCCAACGTCAATGCATATACGAAGTTTCATCAGTGGGGGTGTTATGATTTTGATGTTATCGCGCAGAATGCATATTACCACATAATGTCATAGCGTACAGAACAACTAGCACCTAGCAAATAACTCATTGCCTAAGTAAAGAACATTTAGAACCCAAAAAAGAACTCAGTGCTCAAGGCAGGAAATCTAGCACCTAACAAAGAACTCAGTGCTCAAGTAAAGAACATCTAGTGTCTAATAAAGAACTCATTGCCAAAGAAAGACAATTCAAGCACATAACAAAGTACCGTATGCCAACAAAAGGAACATCTAGCACCTAGCAGAGAACTAAATGCCCCAAAAAGGAACATTCTAGCACATAAAAAAGAACCCAGTGCCAAGAAAATGAACATCTAGCACCTAACAACAAAGAACGCAATGCCCATGTAAGGAACATCTAGCACCTAACAAAGATTCCAGTGCCCAAGAAATGAATATCTAGTACCTAACAAATAATACAATACCCGACTTAGGAACATCTAGCACCTAGCAAAGAACTCAATGCCCAAGTATAGAACATCTAGCTCCTAATAAAAAACAGAATGCCCAAGTAAGGAACAATTAGCGCCTAACAAGGAATCCAGTGCCTAAATATAGAACATATAGTTCCTAATAAAGAACGCAAAGCCCAAGTACGGAACATCTAGCATCTAATCAAGAAGTCATCGCCCAAGTAAGGAACATCTAGCTCCTAATAAAAAAACGCAATGCCCAAGTAAGGAACATCAAGCTCCTAATAAAAATCTCAGTTCCCATGTAAGGAACATTTAGCACCTAACAAAGAACCCAGTGTCCACGTATAGAACTTCTATCTCCTAATAAAGAACTAAATACCCAAGTACTGAACATCTAGCACCTAATAAGTAACGCATTGTCCAAATAAGGAACATCTAACACCAAATAAAGAACTCATTTCCAAAGTAAGGAACACGTAGCACCTAATAAAGAACTCAATGCCCAAGTATGGAACATCTAGCTCCTAATACAGAACAATTGAGAAAAAACAAGAAGTTCATCCATGACCAATTGTATTTGCATCTGATATCCAACCACTGCTTCAGCATCATAGCTTGACGATTTTATGAAAACAGCAAGACATGGAACGTGTTAAGTTTTCAGTTAAATATCGACATATCCCAGATATTGTATATATTCATGTATCTATACCATATTCATGTTTCCATACCATATTCATGTATCTATACCATATTCATGTATCTATACCTTATTCATGTATCTATACCATATTCATGTATCCATACCATATGCATGTATCCCCATATCATTTTCATGTGTCTATACGATATTCATGTATCCATACCATATTCATGTATCTATACCATATTCATGTTTCCATACCATATTCATGTATCCATACCATATTCATGTTTCCATACAATATTTATGTTTCCATACCATATTCATGTATCCATACCATATTTATGTATCCATACCATATTCATGTATCTATACAATATTGATGTTTCCATACCGTATACATGTGTCCATACCATAGTCATGTATCCATACCATATTCATGTAACATTATTTACATTATTTAAGATATCTGTAATTGTCAACCCCTTTAAGTTGTTGTGCATACTTTGCCATGTCCTTATATTGTGTGTTGTTTTGTATGCTGTGTGTTGTTTTGTATATTGTATGTTGTTTTGTATATTGTGTGTTGTTTTGTATATTGTGTGTTGTTTTGTATATTGTATGTTGTTTTGTATATTGTGTGTTGTTTTGTATATTGTGTGTTGTTTTGTATATTGTGTGTTGTTTTGTATATTGTATGTTGTTTTGTATATTGTGTGTTGTTTTGTATATTGTGTGTTGTTTTGTATATTGTGGTTTTGTATATTGTGTGTTGTTTTGTATATTGTGGTTTTGTATATTGTGTGTTGTTTTGTATATTGTGTGTTGTTTTGTTTATTGTGGTTTTGTATATTGTGTGTTGTTTTGTATATTGTGGTTTTGTATATTGTGTGTTGTTTTGTATATTGTGGTTTTGTATATTGTGTGTTGTTTTGTATATTGTGGTTTTGTATATTGTGGTTTTGTATATTGTGTGTTGTTTTGTATATTGTGGTTTTGTATATTGTGGTTTTGTATATTGTGTGTTGTTTTGTATATTGTGGTTTTGTATATTGTGTGTTGTTTTGTATATTGTGGTTCTGTATAGTGTGTGTTGTTTTGTATGCGTAATTTTGGTTGACTATGTGAATGCTACATTTCCTGTTCGACATTTATGCCTACTTTTAAGAAGCAGTTCCAGTTCAAGTGAAGTACGTTGCCTTGATATTATTAAGCGTTAGTACACACACACGCACGCACGCACTCACGCACGCACGCACGCACGCACGCAGATATATGTACGGATTTGAATCCGTTCACCTAGAACACCAACCTCAACACAGCGCCTCGCCTAACAGCAGACGCCTTAGCCCATTCGGCCAGTTAGTCAACCTAAAAACATTAATTTCGAAAATCGGATGATATTAAGGTCTTACTCTTGAACGCGTCGGATATCTTCGGGTTTGTCCGTCAAATAACAACAACCATATCGTATAGTGATACAATAGATGATTCACATTACGTGTTACAATCTCAGGTACCTATACAAACATAAATCATAGAAAGACGACAGCTCATATTATATTATTTGAGAGAATTAAATTCGTAGTAACGAACTTTCTTTAACGTAGAATCTATAAGATAAACGCAGAAACATTACATATTTTATATGTGGAAACAATTGTGTACAAACCACTTACCAACGGATTCGAACCAGCAGCGCTAGGACACAAACCTCTAAACAGCGCCTCGCCCAATAGCAGACGCCTTAGCCAAATCGGCCACCTAGTCAGCTTAAAAAAATTATTTTGGAAACCGGATGATGATATATACATATTACAAATTGATTGTATAATTCCAAATTCCTATGGGCTAAAATTATGTCTAGTTCCTCATGGTAGTTGTTAATATCAATATCAAATATCCCCATGTTGGTAAGAGGTTCTGTCTAATTTCCTACCCCATTTTTGTCTAATCTCCGGGGTTTGGCTGCCGCCTCCAGTAAGGGAAACACATGGGTAGGTACATTACCGTATACTGTATTCAGTATTTTTAATCCACTGTTTTCTGATATATCAGCAAACTTTAGCCCTCTTTGGTAACTGATATAATTATAGCCCGTATAATATTCAATAACAATAGATGCCCGTAATATCATTTGAGTATGTCGACTGTTGCCGTAAATTAAATATCTGCTGCGTCTAACTCTGCCGTCTTTGTTCATCTTAGGTA